>RJWM01034666.1:0-19534 GCA_004363535.1 Dasyprocta punctata | reverse complement strand
CCTTACTCAGCTCCTGAGCACCTACCATGATGTACCTGCACCACTGATATTTACTCCTCTCAAGATTTCCTCCAGACAGGTCCCTCAGCACCGCCTCTACTGTAGCTTCTTTTTCACAACTTGGATGCTGTTATGCCAAGGGCTGGTTTTTACAAACATCAAATCCTAGAGACGTTAAAGCGGTTCTGCTTTCCCTCCTGCTCCTACTTGGCTGAAGCCACAGGCAGTCAGTCACAGAGGTGGGAGTCTCTTTGTAAAGACTACAAAATAGCACTCATCTGTCTCTAAACCCCATCTTTTCTCCCCGCTCAGTCTTCACACCCCATTGCTAAGGCAAAAGAAAACAAAACAAAAAAACAAATCACACATACACACACACACCAGAACCTAGACTGGTGGCACACATCTGTAATCCCAGTACTTAAAACGCTGATGCAGGAGGATTGCAGGTTTGAGGCCAGCCTGTGCTACATGAAGTTCAAGTCCAGCCTGGACTACATGGTGAGACCCTGTCTCAAACAAACACACACACACAAAAAAAAAAAAAAAGAAAGAAAGAAAGAAGGAAAGAAAGAAGAAAAAAGAAAAGAGAAGAAAAGAAAAGAAAAAAAGGACCCTAGAAGTGGGCACAGATTTCTGGTTCTAAGCCAAGGAATTCTGGCTTCCGAGCCCACCCACTGTGGCTGTGCTTCCTCTGCCTTGTATTTATGTGTTGGGAACCAACCCCAGCCCCTAGTCTTGCTCTTGTAGGACTTCCAGCACTTGACACAGTGCCTGGCATAGAGGAGGAATTCAATAAATATCTTCAACAAATAACTACTTAGACAGATTTTTCAAGAAAGAATGAAGGAATGATTCACAAGGACAACCATATCCTTCTGTCTGGGAAGCTTCTTGTTTCTTGCCCCAGCCCTGGGGCTTCCAGGGTTGACCAGGTATCTGCACCTTCAGGTGAGGACAGGGTTTCCTCAGCACATCCAAAAATGACTGGCTGGGCTTCCACACCGTGCTGTAACCCAAGTGGTCTCCCTCCATGAATCCTTCCCTTCTTTCCACTATCTTCTTCTTCACTTGAAGGAGTTTCTTCCTACCTCCTTGCTCTTTTTGACTCCATTTCTTTGAATGACTTGGGTTTGCTTGGCAGAAGCATAGTCACCACTAATGACTCAAGGTAGGAAGTGGGGTTTAAAGCTCTTTAACAGAGTTCGACCTCACTAATTATGTGGCTAAAGTTAGTGGGGTTAATTTGAGTTGCTAATGTTCTAGAAGTGTTCTTTGTTTTTTTTTGTTTTTTTTTTTTCCTTTTGGTTTTTGAGACATGGTCCTACTATGTAGTTCATGCTGGCCTCCGACTCATTAAGTAGGCCAAATTGGTCTTGAACTTGTGGCAATACTCCTGTCTTAGCATCCCAAATGCTGGGATTACAGGCATGTGCCACCACACCCAACATTAAGAGTGTCCTTTTAAAAGGTTAGTGTTGCTGGGCATGGTAGAACACATCTGTAATCCCAGCACTCAGGAGACTGAGGCAGGACGAGACTAGCCTAGGCTACAAAGTGAGTTCAAGGCCAGCCTGAGCTACATAGTGTGACCTTGCCTCAAAAAACTAGGGCAGGAGTTCGGCTCAGTGGCTTAAGTGCCTGCCCTGGCAGGTGTGAAGTTGTGAGTTCGATCCCTGGTGCTGCAAAAAAAAAAAAAAATTGCAATACAGCTCTGTTACAGTTTAGATGTTGCCCAGGGACCTCATGTGTTCATAGGTGGGGCTTTTGGAAGGTGACTGAATCATGGAGACAATATAACTGACTTGCTATTGGGAGGTGGTGCCTGGTCAGAGAGGCAGGTCACTGTGGGTTCATCTCCCTCCTGACTCCTCCCTTCTCCCTCTGCTTCCTGACCATCATGATGTGAGCAGCTTTCCTCTACCTAGGCCCTTCCATCATGCTGCTGACCATGCAGAGACAGAAACTTCTGAAGCATGTGCCAAAACAAACCTCTCCTCCTTTTACCTGGCCAAGATCCTGAGGGGTATGGGGAAGGATAAAATACGAAACAGAGACAAATTTAGTAATGATGATGGGTGGCTGGGAGATTAATGCCTCAGGACAGTCAAAGTCTCAGATAATCCAAACCAGCCACTGTTTATTGGGTGTGTACAATGCAATGGGTACATACAATGATAGGAGGGGCTAGTGGAAGATTTAGAGGTTGATAACTCAGCAGGCCGTGGATAATCCTCTTGATGTCTCAAGAGGGTGGAGATGATCTTATGCTAGAAGGATCTTGCTCTGGAATGTTCTTTTTTACTTTAGGAGTCTTAGTTTAGTGTTAGTAGATGGGAGAGGATGGCCCATCCCAAGAGTTAATGGGAAGACTCAAAAGGGTGATACCATAATCCCAAGCCTCCATTTACCCCTTCAAGAAGTATGCAAAACTAGCCATTGTGAATTCATGGTCCCCAATGCTCCTTTAAGTGGCAGGTGTTGGATATTTTATCTTAGTGATGGAGAAAGTGACTCGAATACTTTAAAAAAATGCTTTTAAAAGATAATTTTAGCTGGGCGTGGTGGTGTACACCTGTAATCCTAGCACTCAGGAGGCTGAGGCAGAAGGATTGCTGCAAGTTTTAAGGCCAGCCTGGGCTACACAGCAATACTGTTTTTAAAAAAATTAGATGTATGAAACAATCGAAAAGATAGTAGGTAATTTCCCATACTTCCTGCTCAGAGTTTCCCGTTACTAACATCTTACATTAGTACAGTACCTTTGTTACAATTATGAGTCTGTATCGATACATTATATTTAACTAAAGTCCATTATTAAGGAAGGTCATACTTTACATTTTCTTAAATTGTATATATATAGATATATAAATTATATATCTATCTATATATATATATAGGATCCCATCCAGGACACCGCATTACATTTAGTTGTCACGTCTCCTTATGATCTTCAAAACAGTATCACTTCTGAGTTTTCTTATTTGGTGACACTGACTGTTTTGAGAAGTCCTGGTCGGGATTTTTAAAGAATGTTTCTCTACTGGAATTTATCTGGTGTTTTTATCATGGTTAGACTGAGGTCATGACTTCTTAGGGGAACAAAGAGGCAAAGTGTCATTTTCATGTTATTTGAGGGTATTTGCTATTGACATGGTTTATGACTGTTGATGGTGACTCTAATCATCTGGCTAACGTAGGTATTGTCAGTTTTCTCCACTGTAAAGCTATGCACGTCCTCCCCCCACTTAATAAAGCACTAGCTTGTCTTTTTATTCTCCAGTATTCTTCCGTTGGGCAAAATTTTTCATTTTTTCTCTTCATACTGGGAGTTGAACCCAGGGCCTTCACACTGAGTTATCTTCCCAGCCTCTTCCTTTTTATTTTCTGTTACTAGTGTCTTGCTATATTGGCCAGGCTGGGCTCAAAGTCACAATATTCCTACCTCAGCCTCCAAGAGTGCTGGGTTCCAGGTGTGTGCCACGAAAGTTTTTAATCTTTAATCCAACTTATTAGTTTTTTTTCTTATATGGATCATGCTTTTGATGTTTTATCTAAGAAATATTTGACTAACCAAGGTCACAAAGATAATCTCCTAGGTTTTCTTCTAGTTTTATAGTTCCACTTGTGGGTTTACATCCATTTTGAGTTAATTTTTGTGTATGGTGCAAGGTATAGATCAAAGTTCACTCTTTTGCATATGAATGTGGAGTATTTTTTGCACTCTAAAGTAGTTTTTCCACTGTCAAATTATTAGTTTTTTTCTTCTCCTTTTCATATACTTCAGGAGGAAGTCCATATGTACAGACCTGAGGGCAGAATATCTACATAAATGATTTGGAATTCTACTGCATGACAGATTTGTTTCTTCTCTGCCATTTACTTATTCATTTATTAATATCTGTATGTATTCATGGATATTTATCTTACACTTGGGTTATAATCCAGTGCTGCCATTATTTATTTTGTCGCTCAGTTCATTCTAGCGTTGGGCATTTTGCTTGGCTCTTGCAATACTTTGCCATGCTGTTATGGACTGAATCTTTTGCTTCACCCACCAAACTCACACACTGAAGCCCTAAACTGCAATGTGAAGGTATTTGGAAATGGGGTTTGTGGGAGGTATTCAGGGTTAGATAAGGTCATGAAGGTGGGGCTCTGGTGATAGGCGCATGTCCTTAGAAAGAAGAGATACCAGACAATTTGCCTTGTGCTATCTTGTTGGCATTCCACAAGTGTAATGAGAGGTCATGTGGCACACAGAGGGACTGCAGCCACCTACACAGCCAAGAGAAAAGATCTTGAAAGGAAACCTACCTTGTCAGCACCTGGATGTTGGACTTCCCAGCCTCCAGACAATGAGAAATTTCTGTTGTTTAAACTCCCAGTTTATATTTTGTTTTGGCAGCCTAAGCTGATGAAGACACACACACATACTACCACTGTTTTTGTTTTTGAGCACTTACTTCCTTTCTGGCACTGTAAACCATTCCAGGCTCATCTTCTGTATTTCCTGTCCCAGTCCTAGAATCAGGCATTTCTCCAAGAAGCCTGGTTCCTTTTAGTGGAGAATGGTATTAGAAACCAAGAGTTGGCTCCTAGTTAGCAAATTATTTTTGGATGGTGTCTTAGTTATTTTCTCACCGCTGAGCCACAATACTTGACACCCACAGCTTAAAGGAGGAAAGGTTTATTTTGGCTCACAGTTTGTAGAGGTATCAGTCCATGGTCTGCTGGCGCCAAGTCAGGGCAGCATGGTAGAGGAGAAACAGCTCATGGCATGGCAGTGGGCAGTGGAGAGGGAGCAATCGAGAGAGAAGGGAAGGAGATTGACAATTCCACGGCACACCCCAATGACCCACCTCCTCCAACCATGCTTCACCTCCCACATCGCATTTACTTATAAACTCACCAGTGGAGTAGTCTGATGAGTACCCTGTGCCAATGACCCAATCACCCCCAAAAGCTCTACCTATGAGTGCATGAGGCTTTGGAGGAACACCTAGATATAAATCCTAAGAGATGGACAAATAATCACTTATTTTATGCTTCCGGTGAGCCAGGCACTAGCTCTTTTTTAGGCCTATCTATTTAATCCTCATAACAACTCTATGAAGTATTCTCTGTCAACCTGCTCTACAGATAAGGTGTAGAGGTTTAGTTAGATTAAATGCCAGCCAATGTCATCTTGTTTTGTCTCCAAAGTCCATCATACTGCCATGGTGGAGACTGGTGTTACATGCATCCCAAATAAGCAAAAACTCATTTATCTTAAGTTTTAGGCTAAAATATCTCATAAGTCCTGGAATAATTTGCACTACAATCATTCTGTAACAAAATTGTTTACTCAGTGGAGTGAAGATATAAGACCCACAACCAATACAGATTATCTGTTTTGATGGGCACAGATGTCACATACCTCTCCTCATGTGCAAAGATGACAGGCACCTCTTTTCATGTGCTCATGTCCCGACATCTATTCTATGTGCAGATAAGTCTTAAATTACAGGATAATGAACTATGACACAAAGAAAACTGGTTTATGGTAGCTATTCATAATATCTGTCAAATGCTCAAGCTTGAACCTCTTTTGTGCAAAGGACTCACTATGAACTCAGGAATGTTCTAGGTAACCATTTAGGGTCTTAGCTGTCAGGATTACTGTGTTTTTTTTTTTTTTTCCTTTGGTACCAGGGACAGAACTCACAACCTCGCACTTGCCAGGCAGTCGCTTAAGCCACTGAGCTAAACTCCTGGCCCTCAGTATTCGAAATAATGTTCCCAAAGGTAAAACTCTGGGAGAGTCTAAATTTTGCCCTCAAGGATGGGAATGATATGGCATTAGAAAGAACAATCAGGCTGCCAAAGTGACTAAGGCTTCCATTGGAGTGATCTGCAATTTGAAGTGGATATTCGCAGCTTTGTCGGCTTAGTGATCCCATTTCTTCTGAGTCCTCTCAAGAGCTGCCACATTAGTACAGGTGACCTGCTCCTGGCCTTTTGGCCATTCAAGGATGAGTAGTTGTGCTAGTTGGGCCAATTTTAGAGTCCTTGCCTTGTACTTTTGGAATAGGAACTCTAAAAAGAGACTGTGAACACTAGGCTGCCAGTGGTCACGTTAAGAAGCTATGTAAGCAGAAAGAGTAATGAAATCAGTGTGTACACACACACACACGACATCTCTGAGTTTTTAGTTCTGAATGTGACATGACATAGGTGCTTCATGAAGGGAGCTCTAACATCTTTCACCAAACCCTTTTTTATACTAAGGCTGATTAGGGATGGTTTTCACTTACTTCTAATCAAAAGAGCCCTAACCAATGCAGAAGGATGTATATCAGTGGCATATTATTGTTAATACATCACAAATAAGTATTTTCTTTCTTTTTTGGGTACCGGGGATGGAACTCATGACCTTGTGCTTTCCAGGCAGGGACTTATGCCACTGAGCTAAATCCCCGGCCTACAAATATTTTCTGAGACTCAAACTCGCATAGTATTTTGTTTTCAAAATACTATAGATATAGTCAGGTACAGTGGTATATACCTAGTAATTCCACCTACTCTGAAAGTTGAGGCAGGAGGATCACAAATTCAAGGCCAGCTTGGCTACTTTGAGACATCTTGTCTCAAAATAAAATATAAGAGGGGCTTGGAGTGTAGAGTAGCCCAGGGTTCAATCTCCAGTATTGGAAAAAAAAATTAAAGATACAGATTAGATCTCCTGCTAAAGATGGTTAATTTGTCATATTAATTTTTCAGAAACTTCCTAAATAAATACATATTAATTTATCTTAACTTTGCATAGTTAATTTCTAGTGATCTGGCTTTCAAGCAATAAGAGGTTCCAAATTATCAATTTTTTTCTGGTCTTACTTTTTGGATCTGGTAACTAGGGGTATTAATCTACAAAAACACCTAATGTAACACAATATAGGGTCAACATTAACCTCTTTTTTATTCTTTGAGACTGTGTCTCACTAAATTGGCTAAAATGGGATCAAATGTGCGAGTCTTCTGCGTTGGCCTTCCAGAGCGCTGGGATTACAGGTGTCTGCCACCACACCCTGCCAAAGTCTTGTCTTACGGTAAACCTCAGAACCCTGTTTTGGGTTCACACAGCCTTGACTGTCTCACTAATCTCTATCAGGGTCATCCCTTTTGGCCCACTGGCCTTAAATTTCTCACATTACATGACCTGTAGACTTTCCCTCTGACTAGCACATGCACTTCATCTGCACCACTGAGACTAACCCTTCTCCTCTTTCAGGTCAGCCCCGACTCACAAGGCTTATTGTACTTCCTGTAGTATCTATGGAAGTGGTAATTGAGAAATGGTGTTAATTACTGAATGCCTGACTCCCTGGCTCTAAGTGTAAGCTCTGTGTAGGCAGGGACGGTGTCCTCTCACTGCTAAACTTCCAACACTAGGCCCACAGCTTAGCATAGTTGGCACCAAATAATTTTTTTTTTTTTTGTGGCACTGGGGATCGAACTCACAACCTCGCACCTGCCAGACAGGCGCTTAAGCCACTGAGCCAAACTCCCAGCCCTAGTTTTTAGAGGCAGGGTCGCACTATGCAGCTCAGGCGGGCCTTGCGCTCGCGTTGTAGCCCACGCCGGCCCTTGAACTCACAACGGTCCTACCTCAGCCTCCCGAGTGCTGGGATTAAAGGCGTGCGCCACCACGCCTGGCTCAAATAAGCATTTATAAATTGAGTAGATAACAGAATTACCAGTTACCAGTTGAAGAGGAAACAAATACCCAAGTCTCCTAGGTGGGGAAGGCCTGCCCAGACAGACACACAATGATACAGCTTGGCAGTGGCTGGCAAAACCAGAGATAAGTGAATATACCTACACCCCCACCCCCATACAATTTTTAAGTGATTGGGAAATCACTTAAATCTGGCCATTGTAAGCAACAAAAAGTCCAACAGTGCTAAAATATTAAAGGAAATTTGACTGGTAACACAGCCATTGTGAAGGAGACATACTGCTTCTGGTGACATTGTGTTTTTCTCCTGAGTGTGCACTTAGGGTTATCATTATTTACTCTTCTTTATTTTTGCTGGTACTGAGAATCTAACCCAGAGAAGCTCTACCACTGAGTTACAACATGAGTTATTTTTATTTTTTTGAGACAAGATCTTGCTAAGTTGTCCTGGTTGGCCTCGAACTTTCTCAGCTATCACGGTAGCTGTACAACTATACCCAGCTACTTTCTTTTTTCTTTTCTTTTTTCTTTTTTTTTTTTGCAGATGCTTTATCATCTCTTAGTGATTCCTCGAAACAGTCTTAGGCGGAGAGCTGCTGCCATTGTTCGGGTGATGAAGAAACATTTCCTCTTTCACAGCGTCTGTATTTTTGAACGATAAGAATTGCTAAAGAGGAAGCAATCAAACCTACCAGGCATACCCTGCCCTCCAACCAGCGCGATGCTTCCTGGTTTTAAAAAACCTCTTTCATGGTGAGCTCCTGTAATCCCAGCAGAGGCTGAGGCAGGAGGATTGCCACGGAGTTCCACGCCAGTCTGGGCTACAAAGTGAGTTCAAGGCCAGCCTAAGCAGCATAGCGAAACCCTGCCTCAAAACAATACAAAACAAAACAAAAAACAAAGCAAAAAGAAAAACCCAATAAAATAAAACAAAAACGTTAAAAAAAACCCCACAAAACCCCGCTTTCATATCCTCTTGTGAATTGTCTTAGATAAATCAAAATGGATTGTCTCACCTGTTCACCTAGAAGATATCAGCAAATAGTCAATTTTATAAATTTAATTTATTTCATTCTAACAATAAACTACCGTCTGCAGTTGTCACGGACGACACAGCGACACGAATCTTATATTGGAAAAAGTTCGATGCATTCATTTTTTTCCCCCTCAAATACATACGCGCACACACACACATGCAGTTTGCAATCGCCCTCAGGGCCCTGAGGGTCCGGGGCTTCCCTCTAGCCTCCATCACCAGGGCACCTCACTCGGCCCTGGGGAGACGAGTCTGTGGGGACTTCCGCAAAACCCCGCGAGGAACGCCGCCGGGGTTCTCTTAGGACACGGTGAAACCGAAAGAGAAATCTGTAACTCAAAAATTCACGGCTGGAAATGCCGGTTCCAGAGGCAGGTGTGCCTCTCCCCGGGATTCGGTTTTCAAGTCTCCGACTTGCCTAGAACTTTTCTTGCCACAGATCGCCCACAATTCCGGGCCCGCTGCCACCTAACGCCGGGAGCGGAAAGAGCTCGGGCTCCGCAATGCCGCAGACCAGTCTGCTCCGGCCACACCCGCCACTCCCGCCTCGGTGCGGAGGTGAACGACTCGGCCCCGGGCCCGCCTTCCGCAGCCAGGTGGCCTGTGATTGGCTAATGGCGCTGCCCATCGCAAGGGGAGGGGCGACGCGCTCAGGTCAGTGCTCTCATTGGTCATGAAGGCGGCGGCGGCGGCGGCGCGCGCCGTCCCGAGGAGGGGAAGCCGGTGGCCGCGGCGGCGGAACGGGCGGAGGCTGCCGGTTTCGTAATCGTCGCTCCTCCTCGCGGACTCGCGGGCTGGGAGGCCTGGGTCGGGTCGGGCCGCGCCGTGCGGGGCCGTTCGGAGTGGAGGCCGCCTGGGGGCGGGCGGGCTGGAGGCGCAGGTAAGGAGGCCGCGGTGGGCGGGCGAGAGAGTGGAGGAAGAAGAGGAGGAGGAGGCCGCGGCCGAGCTGGCTGCTGGTGTGGGATCGGGCCGGGCCCGGCCGGAGGCGGCTGGTTGACCTGGAAGGCCCCTTGCAGCTCGAGTCGCGGGCGGGGGCCCCGCGCGGCGTCTGATGCAACCTGCGGGCAACACCCGGCGGGGCTGAGCTCATCCCTGGCCGCAGCCCAGCGCCCAGGCGCCGCCCGCCGACCCCCGCGCTCCCCCGGCGCCCCTCGCAGCCGGGCTGGGGACGGGATGCAGGACTAGGCGTGCTCCCCCTCCAAAACTCGGCCCTCTGTCTGTGAAACGTGCTGTGTGACAAACCAGCCTCGTATTGGCCCCCGGGGATGGAGGGTGTTCCCAAAATAGAAGGTGGACCATATCTTAGTTTAGTGCCACATAGGACATTTCCTGTCGCTCTGAAACGGCGCAGTTAGGGGTGGTCCAGAATTCTGATAGGGACTAGTGTGACAGGGAAAGCGATTTTTATAAATGCATGACTTTTTTTTTTGGTGGTGGTGGTACTGGGGTTTGGAACCCAGGGCCTATACCCTGAATTACACCTCCACCTCTCTCTCGCTCCCTCCCTCCTGCTTCCTCTCCCCTCCTCTCCTATTTTGAGGCAGGGTCTCTTGTCGCTGAGTTGCCCAGGCTGGGCTCCAACTTGCGGCGATCTCCCTGACTCGGCCTCCTACAGTTATGGGATTTACAGGCCTGCACCACTTCAAGTACATAGCTTTTTTACAGAAAAAAAAATATTTTGCTTTTATATTATTGCAGTTCACTGTAGGACTTCATCTAAAGCATGCGGCGACCACGAGTCGAATAGAAAGAAAAGACTAAGCAGTGAAGCTCCCTTTAGCATGGTTTGAGGGAATGCAGGAAAATAAGTCAGCAGAGATGTGCAAGAGAGAGGATGGGAATGCATGTATGAGTGAAAGGATAGTCTCTTTCCAGGTAACTTTTATGTTTCTGGTCTTCAGAAGGTTGAACTATTTAGGTTTTCACTTGTTTGAAGTTTATACTGTAAGGTGACATCTTAAAATGGGTCCACATTAGAAGAGCTTTAATGTTGGTGGGTTACACAAAAATTGGGAATTCTGTTTCTTAGTTTGCACTCACTGAAATTCTTATCTGAGTATCATTTAATGCAAACCTGTCTCCCCCAAAAATGTGACTCCTAAAGAAAATGCTGTGAGGGCTTGTGTAAAATAAGAAATTCTGTATCTGAAAGGATTATTTTTGCTTTTTGTGTGTGTGGTGCTGGGGATTGACCCCTGGGTATCATGCGTGCTAGGCAGGGGCTTTACCACTGAGCTGCACCCCCAGCCCGGTGTGTTCCCACGTAAGATCTAGTTAGGTATTACCACTTGGATAAGCTGTTTGGGATAAGCTGTTCTCCAGGTTAGTTCTCTGTTTCTGCAGAGACTGTAAACAAGGTTAAATAATTACAGGATGCCAGTGAGCTGAAGAATATTTTAGTTTCTTGTTTCCTGCTTCTGGAGAGCATAGTTGGCTGGTTCAGTTTATTTATTTATTTATTTATTTATTTTTAATACTTGCCTTGAGAAAAAAAAAAACAGGTGGAAACAGAACTTTATTTTTTTTCAAAACATGCATTAAGTTCTTGAGAGTACATTATGGCTTTGTGATCTTAGAGAAATGGTTTCATCCCTGAGGAATTATACAGCACATGGTGAGCCTTTAAACCAGACACAAAGGGCCTCTGAAGGCCGAATTTAGTCTTAGGGTCTGAAGTGCCTCACCTGCTCCCAGTAATGATACCTAAGCCTTAGCCACAATCCCAAGTTTGTCGCTGAGAGGGCTGGGGAAGAAAACTGAGCGTGAGCTTCTGATAGAACTTCTGTAGGTATATTTACAAACCATCTGTTTGTTGTAATGTGTTGTAAATTACACCATCATTAGGTTTAAAAGACGACATTAAAACAAACACCTCTGTTTTCTTATCTTACCCTACTGGACCATTTACATTCTCACTGCAGGGATGGCCTTCGTTTCATGGACCCCACGCTAGGTGCTGGACATGTGAAGATGAACAGCCCTGCCTCTGGTTTAGTCTACAGGGAGTTGGAGTTGACAGAGAGACTGGGAGAACAGATTGGACAGAAGCACAAAGAAAAGAAAGCAGAGGCCATTTGGGAGACTCCTAGTGGCTTGGTATTGTTGAAGAGTCAAGCCTAAGGAATCAGGGGCTGGAGAGAGGGGTAGGGCCATGGGTTTGATCCTGTAGTCTGGAGCCACAGACAGATTTTCAGCAGGAGGGGTGACCTGCCCAGGTTTGTGTGTTAGGTTGTTCTAGAGACAGCGGGTGGGAGAATGCTGCTGAAACAGACTAGTGCCCCTGAGAGATGATGTCACTTGAAGTAAGTTCTGTGGCATTGGGATGGGGCAGAGTGGTAGATGTGTTATTTTTCTTTTGTTTTGTTTGTTCATTTTAAGTAGAATTGTCAGATTCCCAAGGATTGAACAGATTTGGGGCAAGGGAGAAGCATCTGTGAATGTTAAGAGTTGACCCTCACTAAGGAAATTGAGTGAAAAGTTTATTTGCGGGGGAGAAATACCTCATTCTAGTGTATGAAAGAAAAAGTGACCAAAGGCCTAGGAAAATTCTTGACAGGTTTATTTCCCTAGGCAATACTTGAGAACATTATGATTTTCTTTTACTCATTCTGACATTCCAAGCTTTCACTATGTTACTGATTTGAATGAACATTGCTTGAATTAAGAAATTTGAATGTTACTGATTTGAATGAACATTGCTTGAAGTAAGAAATTTGAATGTGATAAAAAAAGCTGTTACTCCAAATTCCTACGATCCATTGCTTATTTATAGCAGCTCTCAAACCACAGAGACACCTGAACCACTTGAAGGACCCTGTAAGACAAAGTTGTACACACCTATGCCCAGAACTAATTTGTAGGTCTGGGGAACCTGAGAATTAACATTTCTAAAAAGTTCTGAATGACGATGCTGGTTCAGGGACTCCACTTAAGAATGATTGTTCTTCGCTCTCCCAGGGCTTCCTACTTGAATGATTCACTTGCAAGGAAGCAGGGCACCACCCTGCTTCAGTAGACTGAACTTTGGAATAGTATTTGTCTACACAGGAGCCACACTTTCATTTAGGTTTAAACTGGAAGTAAACTAACTTGTAGGTTTGTCGTAGGTGCTCAGTAAATAAGTATGGAAGGAGCAGCAGTGTAAGTGGCAGTGCCTCGTTAAGTTTAAAAAGCACAGTTGATAGACTGAAATTGTCTTCTAAGTTACTTAGCTCTTTGATCAGCATTACTTGGTTAATTTTCTCTTCACTTTCAAGAGCTACTTTCATGACTTGCCTACGGTTGAAGAACTTTTTTTTAAAAAATGAAGTTTTACAGATTGGTGGGTTCAATGAATCCTCTTGTTTTTCAAGCCAAAGGACTCACTTCAGACCTTGTCTTTGTTCAGGGTAGTGCCTTGGTGAGATGAGTCAGGCTGAGGGAAAAGAGCCCTTCCCTATCCCTGTACCCTTGGGTACAGAAACAGGCACGCACGTTGCTGAGTTTGGAGCTTGTAATGAGTAAGAGTGACAAGAGCCCATGGTATTTTGTCAGTCACGTGCACATGGGGAAACCGAAGCCCGAGGATGAGACATGGTCAGTGTAAAGCTGTAGAAACCAGGGCCAAGATAAGGTTTGACCTGGTGTTTAGGTTGTACTTTTTGGATCTCTGAACTTAGGCCACATTGATTGTAGAAATGAGTTTTAAAGATTTAAGAATATAATTAATATATCAAAAGTTAAAAAGTAGATAAATAAGATGAATATGAGTGTGATGAAGACAATCCCAGGAGAGGTGTTAAAGTTCTTAACGATTTGCTAAAATAGCTACATTCCCTTTATACCTTTATATCCCTAGATAGCACTAGTGTTAGATGACTGCAAGGGTGGCTCAAATTAATACTGAATAGTCACTTTTTAACTGGAAGGCAAATTATGCCACCTAATAAATTTTCAAGGAAAATTGCCCATTACTGAAGATGGGCTTTGATACCCATGATGGCTTGAAAGGGAGCTTTCTGTCTTGCCTAGTGCTGGAGTAAGAACACATGATCCACTAGCTCAGGGTTGGTTGGGTGGGTTTTGAAACTGAAAGCAATGATATATACACTTTTAAAAGCAAAGATTGAAAAAGAAAAAACAGCAGATTCATAGAGTTTACAGAAATGCCTGGCTAAAGTTTTGGGTGAAGCTACTGGTGTTCACTAAATGAACTTTTCTTAATAACTGGATGTTCTTATTTGGGACAGTTTCATAATTTTTACCCCAGATTTTTTCCAGTGTTGTATTGTAGCAATTTTGTGAGACGAGAACAGCATAGTTCTATGGTCCATAACACTGCTTTCGAAAGTCCTCTGTGCTGTGACTTCTTGGTGGACACAGTTCACTTAGCTTAGGTTCTTGTGCGTTGACCTTTTGATGATAGGAGAGGTGTGCTTTAGTACTTCAGGCGACTGTAGAGACTTAGCTGGATTCAGAGGCATCCAAATCTGTGTAGTTTTTGGAGCTATGACTTCATTTTTTGTGGGCAGCACGACAGTAATGCTTCGGAACTGTCGTGTCCTCTGAGCGCATTCAGTGACGGACAAGTGGGTGGTGGCTCTGCAGCTGCTCGGTCCTTTTGTCCAACCCGAGTCCCTGTACTTGCACTTCCTTAGATGTATCTGTAAGGCTTTTGTTTTCTACTTGTGGTTTCAGGTTGATAGTGTTTAGATGTTTTATTATGTCAGGAAGAAAAAACATCAGAAGCAAGGTAAGTGGTAGCATATTCTGGGCGTCTTAAGAGTTCCTAAATCCAAGAAACCAACTTAGTCAATGCAGTAAGCCCTCAATTGAGGTTGCAAAAAAAACCAAACCAAAACAAAACAAAACAAAAAAAAAAACCAACCCCTTTTAAAATACTCTGTAAAGATAGCTGTGGGAACAAAGTCAAGTCCTTGATGACTCACTCTGTGCATATTCAAATAAGGAACATGCAGAGATTGTAGGTTAATATTCCTCATGAATATTGCAGACGGGGCACTCCACTCCAACTTTGTAATTTGACTTGAACCAAATATTTAAACTTTGTCCCCCCTTCCCTTACAGGTGTCTTTCCTACAGTAACTGAACTCAGCTTTTCATAGTTAACCCAAACAGCTCAAATTTCTCCTTGGCAGGTTGTCAAATGCTATTAATTTCTTTGCACTACCTAATTAGTGGTATTTTTTTGTTTTTCCTCTGTGGATTAGAATCACAGATGGGGGGGGGTACACTCGGGGACTCAGGTGGGCTGGGTTCAGCTTGATGATGCTTCTGTTCTAACTTTAACTTTCCTTTCTAAATTAAACGCTTTCGATTTCTGAAATATTGGAACAGTTAGTTGGCAGGTGCTATAGACTTCTCAGCATGATCAATTAATGGTGGCCTGCTGTGTTAGGTACATACAAGTTTAAGCTCGTTTGTTTGTCATTTCAAGTATTTTAATGCAGTTTATTTTTTTTTAAATAGGTACATGTGAAGATTTTTTGGCAGTTTAGCGAGGAAGCAATTGATCCCCTCGCTCTCATTTCTCCCTGATCTGTGTTGGCAAGGGAGAGTGCCCAAATGAGCAAGATAGTGCAGCAAAACAGTACTCCAGGAGTGAACGGAATAAGTGTTATTCATACTCAGGCACATGCCAGCGGCTTGCAGCAGGTTCCTCAGCTGGTGCCTGCTGGCCCTGGAGGGGGAGGCAAAGCCGCGCCTCCAAGCAAGCAAAGCAAAAAGAGTTCACCCATGGATCGAAATAGTGATGAGTATCGTCAGCGCAGAGAGAGGAACAACATGGCTGTGAAAAAGAGCCGATTGAAAAGCAAGCAGAAAGCACAGGATACGCTGCAGAGAGTGAATCAACTCAAAGAAGAGAACGAACGGTTGGAAGCAAAAATTAAATTGCTGACAAAGGAATTGAGCGTACTGAAAGATTTGTTTCTTGAGCATGCACACAACCTTGCAGACAACGTGCAGCCCATTAGCACTGAAAGTACAACAACAAATTCTGATACTGCAGGACAGTAGACCTCATCCTTTCCAGACTTCACAGCTGTGGCTTGAACATTAAAGGTGTGACCACCTCCACCACTCAGATGTTCATGGCTGAATTTTGTCCTTTCCATTACTCAAAGATCCATTGGAGGTTGTTTTCTAGGATCAGCACTGAAGAGTTGACTAGCCCTGTCATTTAAATATCTGACTTTAAATGATGTGGATTTTTGTGGGAATTGAAAAACAAAAGTTTTTAAGGCGTATGGTAAAATAAAAAAACATATCCTGGACCTTAATGTTCTTAATAAATCCTAACTTCCCAAGAAATATTTCTGTTGAGCAATGGGAAACTGGCAGGTCATGCAGAAGGTTCTCAGTTTTAATAGATATAAGTAATTGGATTAGGAAAAGTTGAATTCCATCTGTGTTAATCTTATTTGTGATTTTATTCTAAATTATCCTAGGGCTGTAGAAACCAATCATTTTGTAGTTTGGAGTGATTTTTGATGTCAGATTAAATAAACTGTGTATCTTAAAGGAAATATGCAATAAAACGGCTTAAAAATAGAAATAACAAAAAGTTAAAGCATATTAGAATTATGATTTAGGGATACGTTTGGGTATTGGATTGGTATTGTTTTATGTCCTAAAAAAAAAAACCTTTATTTGTGTACCAGAATTTTAGTTTCTACAGACGCTAGTAAATTAAGTTGGTTTTTTTTGTACCATTTTGAAAGTCAAGTTAGTAAATAAAATGTCTTAACATTTAGACACCATAAGCTACTGATTAGGATTTGGAATATTAATTCAGCTTGTAGTTTCCTCTGTGCAAAACCACTGCTACAGGGCCATGACTTTTAAAAGGCTAAAATTTATAGTAAAGTACCATTTTGGGATTTAATCTTAACCAAATAAATTATTAGAAAAATATATCAACTCCATGCCATCTCCCAAAACAATAGTCTAAGAAAACTTGAAAGTATAAGGTTTTAACCTTTAATTTATTTCACTTAAATACATCTGTTTTTGTTGGTTTTTTTTTTTTTTTCCTGTGATAATTCTTTCAGTTAGTGGGCTGTTCTTCCAGACTTTTATGTACCACTGCTTCAAAGTTTAGAGCTTTGGGAATTGTGATAGTTGATTCATTGTATGCTTTTATGTCCCATAAATTATTTTTGAAAGAAAATGCTGGTAAAACTCAGGATATTGACATTTATTTTCATGGAGACAAAAAATGGCAATTACTAATGTTGGGCACCTCTAGAGTCTGTGTTACATCAGTGTTGGTAGTTTAGATCATACATGTTAACTTTGTCTTTTTGAGCATGATTCTAGTTCAAGTTAGTTGGCTTCTGTGCATTGTTTTGTGCCTGGAATGGTGACTACATAGTCAGACCTGTTTAAGGTTTGTGTTACTAAGTTCATTTCTGGCCACACTGCTGTTTCCTACTAGGACTTGGGATAATGTAACCAGACTGCAACTCAAGTTGCACCCTGGGTTTGATGGAAATGTGCTGACTGTGCTGTTCTCCTGGACAGAAGATGACTTAGTGCCCTGCAACTCGGCAAAGATTTTTAGGGCCGCAGGTTCCTTGCAGATGTGATAGGAGCCAAGCATTGTTCTATGAAATGCTTCTCTGGAGGGCTACTAACTCCCCATACAACCAAGAAATGGTCAGTTTTTTCTTTTCTTTAAGTAAGGGTCCAACAGCAGTTTACTTTGGAATATCAGTCTGTTCATAGAGGTTGGTAGATGTTCAAATAACTAGGGCTTACCAACAGAGGCCTACTGAATCTAGCAGCTGATTGATGTTATATAATTAACAATTGGAGATGTAGTTAGGCCACTTGGACCTTTGAATACCTGTAATAGGTGTTATATTCTAATCCCTTATTTAAAAAAAAAAGGATGTCCACATGGAATTTGTGGTTACTAATGATATAAAGAAATGCTGTAGGGAAATCATCAGGAGTGTGTACTAAGTATTTCACGTCAGAACATAAGATTGAGAGTTTGAGAAAGATTGACTCAAGCTTTCCTATTGCCTGTGCAATAGGTAACTGAACACAGTTGAACACAAAGAATTGAACACAAACAATCATGCATAGGATAAAAATGTTAAGCAGTGTCTTGACTATTTTACTCAAGTGATTAAAAATGTTTCCTTTGCTAGATTTATTAGTAAAAAGTGGAGAGAAATCAAGTGTTGGGAGTAAGTTTAGAGCTTTTGGGAGTTGTAAAGTGACGGTTGAAACGTCTGATGTGAGTTTATAACATGAACCATTAGGATTTCATGTGCTTTACGCACAGGTCCAGTGGTTTAGGGATTAGCCTGTAGTATAAGTTGCTAGCTGCATCTGGAATGGTGCCTTTTGACTGGTTCAGTTGCAGATGGTGAGAGCACAGCAGCCCTTCGTGTGTCTGTCCCCTTTCAGTTGTTGCAATGCCAGTTCAGATGCTTTGGACATTCTTGCTAAGAACTAGTAAGACTTTACTAAAATATGACCAGGTTTTTACAATTCAAGTCATGAGTGTAAAAATTAGATGTATGTACAATATGGTATTAAAAGAAAGGAAATTGTAGCAGCTTTTGATGTTTCTTAATCCCCGCTAGAGGGCTGAAACTGTACCTGAACAACCCATTTAGCACTCAGTGCTTTTTGATGCCTTAGAAATAGGAAAAGTAATTTTTGTTTGACAAAGGGTAAGAAAGAAAAAGTCCATTTTATAGTTAATTAGATCTGCCTCTCAGGAAAAAGTACTAACTTGTTCTTCTTGTTCCTGGCTTTCAGTTTGTGAGATTACTCTATTTTTTTAATATAATTTTATTTCTTTCAATAAATTCTAAAATAAAAACTTTTGGAACAATGACTGTATTTCATTGTGGGTTCTTTACATTAGATTCCAAAAAGCAGTCAAATGTAAACAGCTCTGAAGAGCATGCAGAAGCCTGGCTGGCTTTCCTGTTGAGTGGGGTGGGGGTGAAGGGTGGAGGTGCTTTTGTGTAAATCTAGATTTCCCTTAGTGGGTAGGGAAGTCAGTTTCTCTAAACATGAAGTGCATTTTTGTACTTTTTAGTACCTGGTCTAAAATGCATACTAGAATGGGGAAAATGATACAGGTTCAGCTTAATTGCTTCATGTCTGAGTATATGGTTTCCATTTACAGAGTGGTAACAGATTCTTAAGTTTTGAGGTAGATGGCCTTTCTCCTAATACAATCTTATAGTATGTATGCCATCTTCAGTTACATGTTGCATCGCATGGTGGGGGTTGTTGAAGTGAATTTGCTAATTGTATTTTGAGTCCAAGAAGCCGATCTGAATTGTTTCAAGGAAAGACAGCATTAAAAAAAAAAAAAAAAAAAAAAAAAGATGGTGTTAAGATACTAAAGTGATCATTCATGTCTTGGGATATAAATTTCTGCTTGCTGCATTCTCATGAAAATTGCATAGTATTTTGCATGGATAGTATCCTCCTGTTTCATTTTTATGAATTAGTTATAGTTTGGAATCAAGTGACCTGTCTTGGGAGATTTTAGAGATTATTCCCTATGGAAGTGTTTGTGTTTTTTTTTTTTAATTATTATTAAAAGCACTTTAAAGCCGGGCGTGGTGGCGCACGCCTTTAATCCCAGCACTTGGGAGGCTGAGGTAGGCGGAGCGTTGTGAGTTCGAGGCCCGCTTGGGCTACAAGGCGAGCGCAAGGCCGGCCTGAGCTGCATAGTGCGACCCTGCCTCAAAAACCAGGGCCGGGAGTTTGGCTCAGTGCCTTAAGCGCCTGCCCTGGCAGGCGCG
>RJWM01034665.1:0-19530 GCA_004363535.1 Dasyprocta punctata | reverse complement strand
CAGATTATCAGACTGGATAAAAGCAAAGCAAAGTAAAGCAAAGCAAAACAAAACCAGAATCCAACAGTCTATTGCATGCAAGAAACTCATCTAATGCCAACAAACAAAAACAAACAAACAAAAAACAAGAAATTGTAGACTAAAATTTGAAAGATAGAAAACAACATTTCATGGACCAGGATCCCCACAACAAGCAGGCTTAGCTATTCTAATATTGGACATGGTAAGCTTTAAGTTAAAACTGAATTGAACAAAGAAAGTCACCAAATACTAGTTAAGGAAACAAAATATACATGCACCAAATACTGGAGCACCTATGTTCATAAAACAAAAACCGTGGAACTTAAAAGATCAAATGAACACAACTGCAGTCTTACTAGGGGATTTTAAGAATCCACTTTCACACAGAGAGAGATAAACTAAAAAAAATCAGTAAAGAACTACTTTTAAGATAATATGCCATATACTAACTAGTGTTCATTTCCTATTATTTTTTGAAATTCTGTGTCGTTTTTATCCTGTGTTTTTAAAATGAAAAAATGAAAACAAAGAAATATGAGTTGAACCACACCTTTAAATGTATGGACTTAGTATAAATTTCCAGAGTATTTTAACCCTTTGCAAAGGAACATATACTCCTTTCAGTAGCACATGGTACTTTTTTCAAAATCATGTACTATTCCACAAGGCCTGCTTAAGCAAATATAAAAGGATTAAAATTACCACATGCACACAATCAGGCCACCATGCAAAGAAAATAGAAATCAATGACAGGAAAAAAAAGTCAGTGACCGGAGAAATTTCAGAACAAGCAAAACTCCCGAAAAACTAACAACATACTCCTAAACAACAAGTGGGCCACAGAAGAAATCAAAGGAGAAGTTAAAAAGTTTCTTGAAGTTACTGAAAATGACTGTTCTACTCAATGAAACTTCTGGGATACTAAGAAAGCAGTTCTAAGAGGAAAATTCATTGCAGTCAAAGTTCACATTAGTAAAACAGAAGAAGCCCAAATATATAACCTTGTGAAAAATTTTAAGATACTTGATGAATAACAACAAACCAGCTCCAAACTGAAATGGAAGGAAATGATGAAGATGAGAGCAGAAATCAATGAAAATGAGACTAAAAATAATTTTTAAAATCAACGAATTGAAGAAACAGTTTTTGACAGAACAAAATAGATAAGCCCTTAATCAGGCTAACCAAAAGAAAGAGAAAAAAGACTCACATCCACACAATTAGACATGAAAAAGGTGAAATTACAACAGATACTGTTGAAAACCACATGATAGTAACTACTTCAAAAAAAACTTATTCCAACAAATTAGCAAATTTGGAAGAAATGGACAAAATCTTAGACTCATCTGAATTACCAAGGCTAACCCAACTAGACAAAATTATGTTTAACAATTCAATAACAAACAATGAAATAAACATAGTAATGATTCTGACAGTTAAAAATAGCATAGGACATGATTGATTCAAGTAACCCTGATCCCAAATGAAGCAAAGACCCAAGTAAAAAAGAAAATGAAAATCCGATCTCCTTAATGAACATAGAAGTCAAAATTTTCAATAAGATATTGACAAAGAGAATGTATTATCATTAAAAACATCATATATCATGATTCCATAGGTTTCATCCCAGAGATGCAAAGATGATTCAGCATATGTAGGTCAATAAATGTAATATATCACATAAATGGAAGGCAAAAAACCATAATCATATCGATAGATGCAGAAATAGCTTTCAACAAAAAATTCTGAAGAAAACAGGTATCAGAAGATGATATCTTTATTTGATACAAGCTCTTTATGTCAAATCAACAGCCATTCCCCCTATAAATCATAATGATGTCCACTATCGTCATTTCTATTCAACACAGTGCTTGAAACATTAGCCAGAACAATCAGGGAAGATAATGAAATAAAAGGAATATGTATAGGAAAGGAAGAACTCAGATTATAATTATTTGCTGATGACATGATGCTCTGCATAGGAGACCCAAAGAATACCAAAAACTCTCAGAATTAATAATAACCAACTTCAGCAACATAACAGGATACAAAATCAAAATACAAAAACCATTTTCATTTGTGTACACCAATAATGAACATGATGAGAAGGAAATTATGAAAACAATACCATTTGAAGTAACTTCAAGAAAAATAAAACACTTAGGAATTAGCATAATCAAGGAAATGAAAGACCTCTGCAAAGACAGCTATAGTATACTGAAAAAGGTGATTGAAGAGGACATCAGAAAATGGGAAAATGTCCTCAGGTCCTGGATAGACAGAACAAATATTGCCCAAGTGTCCATAATACCAAATCTGTTATAGAGTTTCAATGCATTCCCAATGAAGATACCATCAGCACACTTCACTGAACTAGAGAAAGAAAACCTAAAATTCACATTGAACCAGGTTACTTTTTTTTCCAGTACCAAGGATCAAACTCACAACCTCACGCTTGCAAGGCAGGTGCTTAAGCAACTGAGCCAAACTCCCAGCCCTTCACACTGAATCAGAAGAGACCCAAAATATCTAAAACAATTTTGAGCAACCAGAGCAGAGCTGCAGGCCTCACAATACCAGACTTCAAGTTATCCTACAAAAAATAGTGATAAAAGTGGCATGATGCAGGAATGCAAACAGACACCTGGATCAGTGGAAGAGAAGACAGCATACAAAAACATCACCAAGCACATTCAGATCTTTGACAAAGGGGCCAAAAGCATATATTGAAGGAAAAATAGCTTATTCAACAAGTGATGCTGGAAAAACTCATCTGTTTGCATAATATTGATACTGGACCCACTTCTCACTGTGTACTAAATTAAAATAAAAATCAATCAAAGATCTAAAAATTAAAACAATCATTAAACCTACTGGAAGATGAAATAGGTAATAAAACACTTGAAGACATGAATAGGAAAGGATTCTAAATAAAACCTCAATTGCACAAGAAATATTAACAAGAATCAACAAATAGGATTATATCTGACTAAAAAGCTTCTGAACAGTAAAAGAGACAATTCATAGAGTGGAAAGGCAACCTACACAATCAGAAAATTTTTACAAGCTATTTCTCTGACAGAAGACAAAAATCAATAAAGGATTAAAAAAAGCCAAATTAGATACCCAGTTGAGAATTGGACAAGTGAAATGAACAGACACTTCACAGAGGAAGAAGTGCAAATGGCCAACAAATATATGACAAAATATTCAAAATCTCTAGCCATTAGAGAATTCAAATTAAAACAATGCTAAGATTCCATCTTACTCCAGAAAGAACAGCAATCCTTAAGAAACCAAGCACTAACAAACGCTGGGGAGTCTGTGGTGAAAAAAGAAACCTCCTACATCATTGGTGGGAATGTTTACTAGCACAAACATTATGGAAATCAGTATGGTGAGTTCTCAAAGAACTGAAATTAGAAATTCCATGTGGCCCAGCTATTTCCTAGTTGTCTTCCAAAAAGAGTTTAAGACATCACGCTACATTGTTACATGCATACCAATGTTTATAGCAACACAATTTGTGATAATAAAATCCTGCAAATAGCCTGTATACATATCAACAAGATAATTAGACTAAGTAAATGTGGTATTTGTATATAATGGGATACTATCTGATATAAAGAATTACAAATTTAAGATGTATGTAGGAAAGAGGATGCTACCAGAAAATATAATGTTGAGTGAAATTAACCAGACACACGAGTTTAAATAGCATATGTTGTCTCCATTTGAGTACGGTAAAGTACGTACAAAGAGAATAAAAATGCAGGGATAGAAGGGGATGAGGGGGTTGATCTCTTGCAATAGGGAAAGGGGTCTAAGGGAACACCATGAGGGGTTAAGAGGAGGAAGGTGATTCAGACAATAAATAATCTGTGGTATACATGTACCCACTCCCCAAGCATTAGGTCTTGGCCTAATCCCAATTTCCTAAATGAGTGAACAGCAAATGGTTTAAATAAAAGGGAGGAGTGGAATGATTTTTAGGGATCCAGGAAGATCAAAATCCTTCTAATGGAATTTGAAATTCCCTGGGAGTTGATCCACATTAATTTGGCTTTCAAACAAAGGAAAGGGAGGTAAGCATACTGAGCAGAAGCTTGAGAGTCAGTTCAAAGACATCTCCAAGCAGTAAATTTTGCCAATTAAGAAAACTGATTGATCTCTAAGGTTAACAGTTTTATTGTTCTGGAACAGGGAGTGTCAGCAGCCATTGTGGTGCCTTGGCTGCCTCAGCTGTGGTGTTATCTTGACCTAGGCATATGCTCTTTTCCAACACAGCCAGAGCATTTCAATTTGTTCATAAAATACTATACTTTTTACTTTATATATATATAATATATATATATATATATCATATATCATGAGATATATATATGTCATAATTGCACAAAAAATTGATCATTATCTTCGTTACTTTTCTCATTGCTGAGACAAAATACCTGATGCCCAAAGTTAAGGGAGAAAATGTTTATTTGGTTCACAGTTTGTAAGGGTTTCAGTCCATCAGTGATCATCTCCAAGGCAGGATAGCACATGGCAGAGGAGCAACATTTCATGGAGGTGGAAGACAGCAAAAGCAACAAGAAAGAACAAAAGAAAAAAGTGGGAAATAAGCCTCTTTCTGTCCCCTTTATGTTATCCAGACTGCTGGGAATCCAATCTAATCAGTGGATTGATTCAGCAATCACCCACCCTTAATCCCAGCACCCTTATTCCCAGCATTGCACTACGAATTAATAGCAAACTCTAGATTCAGCTGCCACTGAAAAAACCCACCCCTCATGACCACATGACGCTTTAGGGAGACATACAGACAAAAACCAAAATAATCATAAAAAGCTAGAAAAAGATATGATAAACAAAGAAATTATCAGTGAATCAATGAATTTCCAGGTAACTTGCATCTTGAAAAAATAGCCTAGGAAAATGTAGGATTTGCATTCTATATCAACATGAACACAAACAATTGCTTTGTATAAATGCTTCATGTGATATTTGGAACATAGTTATATTAAAAAACTTTTTGTTTATATTAAATTCAAATTTAACTGAAAAGCAATAGTTGTTTTAGTGGCTATTTTGAATAGTATATTTTCCATTTTATGAAAATCTTTCATTTTTACATCAAGTTATACATAATATATTCCTGTAATATTTGTAAGAACTGTATCATATGTATAGTGGTGTCTTTTTACAGTCCTAGCTTTGATTCTTTGTGGTTTTTAACTTTTGATTCTTCTTCTTTCTCAATCTTAATCAAAATACTAAGAGCATTCCTCATATAATTAGAGGAAACGATCCTAAAATTCAGATGAAACCAAAAGAGACTAAGAATAGCAAGAGCAATTCTGGGCAACAAGTGAAAGGCAGTGAGCATCACAATCCCTTATTTGAAGTTATATTATAAAGCTCCAATGACAAACAGTGTATTCACAAAATTAAAAAAGGTCTTCGGGATCAATGGAGAGAACAAAAGACACACAAACA
Organism: Dasyprocta punctata; assembly: GCA_004363535.1. Lineage (NCBI taxonomy): Eukaryota > Metazoa > Chordata > Mammalia > Rodentia > Dasyproctidae > Dasyprocta > Dasyprocta punctata. The sequence continues at coordinate 14,013 of RJWM01034665.1, read as the reverse complement.
ACTTCAAGCACATTTAGTTATTTTATCTTTGACAAAGAAGTCAAGCATCTTTACTGGAAGATAGATAGCATCTTTTATAAATGGAGTCTGGAAAACAGGCTTTCCATATGTGCAAGTTTTACCCTGGACCCATATCTGCTATGGACCAAAAATCTAAATAACAAAACAGAAACACTTAATCTTCCGGAGGATAGGATAGGTAAATGTTACGACTATTGTCTAGATTTCCCCCACAAAGTCTCATGCAGTCGTGGTAGGCAAGGTGCGGGGAAAGTTTTTCACAGGTGGTTGGATCTAGAATGCTTGGTGGGGAGATCAAGGGTGTGTGATTACTAAATCATTCCACTGATTGGTTTGACATAATTCTGGCTAGGCTTAAAGGTGCGAGTGCTATACCTACCCTCAGGTGATAAACTTCAAAAAATACAAGGGACAGAAAGAGGGCTAATGTGCCTTGTCTTACTGCTTGCCATGAATTATTTTTCCTATGTGAAGCCCTTTTGCCATGCTACTCTGCCTTGGAGCCAGGTAATATGGACTGAAATCTTCAAAAACTGTGAGCCAAACAAAACTATCTTTCTTTAACTTTGGGTGTTGGATATTTTGTCTTGGCAATGTGAAAAGTAGCTAAGACAGTAAAACTCTTGATAAAATAAGTATAGGCAAAGTCTTTATGAAAAAAAATTTCACTTGCACTGAAAACATTACAAAAAATCAACAAAAGAATCATATAAATTAAAAAGCTTTTGCATAGCAAAAGAGACCACAGGGTGAGGCTCACAGAGTTGGAAAAATAATTTTACTACCTTCTCAGACAGAGGACTAATATCTGGAATATGTAAAGAACTAGAAAAGATTTACAAACCTAATAAAAATGAATAGGTGCTTCTCAGATGAAGAAGTACAAACAGAAATAAATGTATGAAAAAATGTACAACATCACTGGTCACCTGAGAAATGAAAAATTAGACAACACAGAGATTCCATCTCTAGAAAAAATGACTATCATCAAGAAATCAACCAATAATAAATGCTGGTGAGTCTGTGGGGAAAGGTTCTCCTTTGGTGGTAGTGTAAATTGGTACAATCATTGTGGAAATCATTCTGGAGATTTCTCAAAAAACTGAAACTAATGGTTCCATTTGATCTAGCTATTCCCCTTATAGGTAACTTCCATGACACAGTGATACATGTATCTCCATGTTTGCAGCAGCATAATTTATAATAATCTTAGAAACATCTTATATGCCCATCAACAGATGAATGAATAAAGAAAATGTGGCATTTATATGTAGTGGAATTCTACTCTGGCATAAAGAACTTGAGATATTTTTAGGTAAATGGATACATTTTGAGACCATAAAGTGAAGTGAAGTAAATCAGAAACACAAGCTTAAACATCAGATTGCTTTTTCTTGTATGAGAAACCCAAAGTGTAAATAACAAGTAAAATAGAGGTTAGATATTGGGAAATAGGAGAAACTGGTACATATTGGAAGGGGAGTAAGAGAAGGGGGAAGTGAAATAGAATGGAAGACAAAAAGATTGTTCAAAAAAAAGAGAATGGAAAACAAAAATAGAATTTTTGTAAATGAGGAGGAGAACAAGGGTTGAAGGGAGAGGAGCAATAGGGGAGTTGGAAAGGATGGAAGGGAAAAGAGTTTTTTTAAAAAAAGAGAGAATGGAAAGAAAAAATGGAAATAGAATTTTTGTAAATGAGAAGAAGCGTTGAAGGGGAGGAAAATGGGAAAGGAAAAGTATATTATGTACAGGTATGAATGCACCATGATGACTGCAATCATTATGTATGCAAACATGAACTAAGAAAATATAAAGATGAAAAAGAAATATATTCAGTACTGTTCCTAGGAGCATGACTTTGGCTACACTGTACTCTTTATTTAATTATTGTATTTTTATTGCTATCAACACAAAGTGTTTTTAAGTTTCCATCTTCTGTCTTTACAAACTTAAATTACTTAGAAGTGGATTATATTGAATTATTGTTGAATAAAATTAAATATATATGCTTTTAAAAATTGTTGGGCAGTGTCTTGGTTACTTTTCTTACTGCTCAGATAAAGTACCCAATTCCCAAAGTTAAAGGAGGAAAGGTTTATAGTAGCTCACTTCTTGTAGAGGTTTAAGTACATAGCTGACTGGCTCCAAGGCAGAGCGGCATGGCAGAGGGGAATCACAGAGGAGAATAAATTCATGGCAGACAGAAGCATAGGAGGCAGCAAGTAGCAAACTGCAAATAGCAAGCAACAAACGACTTTCTTTCTGTTCCTTTGTGATGGTTGAGTGATCGTGCTAATTTGAGAAGTTTAGCTAATAGAAGTTTAAGCAAATCAGGTCAGCAACACCATACCATAGGGTGTAGAAGACCCACCCTAGGGTGGTTCATTGCCTGGATGGTATAAAGGGAAAATAAGGAAGGACAGATCTGCTTTTGTTTCTTTGGAGGAGTTCCAGCCTTTATCTTCACCTTGGACATAATCTCTTGGCTTCTGGCACAGACTTCAGCTTTCACCATAGACTCTTCAGCTTTCTATCACAGATCCATCAACCACTTAATCGGTACTCATATGCAACACTGCAGTGAACTAGAGACCTTGACCTGATTCCTTCACTGTGTAGACACCCTCTGCACTCTTCTGCATCTAACTGTGGGTGACCATTGTAAGCCAATTTGGTAAATCCTTATACACTTGTATATTTTATGTTATATCTGTTTCTCTAGTAAAACACTGACTGATACACTTATATTTTACCTAAGCTATACTTAGGGCAGATAGCACTCACAATCGGAGTGGGGCACCCTTAATCCTAGTATCACACTGTGTACCAATCCCAACATTTCATGCTTAATCCCAGCATCACACACTCTAGACCTAGCCACCTCCAAAAAGCCCCACCTATGACCACATGAGGCTTTGGTAGTACATCCAGATAAAAGCTATAACAGGCTGTAAGATCTCATTCAATAAACTGTAAGAACTAGTTGTATACAGATGTGATAAAAAATATGGTGCATGTTTGAGTTAGAACAAATTTATTATAGCAAAAAACGGTGTCTCCTTACAATATTCCATACTTGTCACACACTTATCCCATCATTCTTGCCATTTTCCAAAGCAGTTGTGAAGATTCTGTCTTGTGTCTTCAGTTACACTGTCATGGCTGCCTCAGTGTCCTTAACTGACTGAAAATGTTTACCTTTAATGGTCATTTTCACTTTGGGGAAAAGCCAGAAGTTGCCAGGTGACAGATCTGGTAGCTAAAAAGGTTGAGGATACAAGATAATATTTTTAAAAGTCTGCATTTCTATGGGAATGTACTCATCAGCAGAATTCAATGTATTTTTTATCAAATCTTGTAAAGACAGTCACAAAGTGCACATCCAGAACAGCCTCAGACAGTGGCAACAAAGATGAAATCAATCTAATTGAAGAGAGGGGGAGTGATTTGAGGAGAATTAATGGAAATGTCTTTTACTATAATAATTTTTTATTTAAACATACTGTATCTTTTGTTCATCCTTGGAGAGCAGCAAAATCACAGTCAAGATGTGCTAATTTTGTATTATGTCTATATAGCGCCACAGACAGGAGGCTTTCTATCACTTATAAAGTGTTAGTGACTACTAGCAGTAAAGATTTGTACCAGTGGATACCGCTGAAATCATTTCATGAAAATTATTAGAAGTTACTCTATGTCCTCATGTTGTTGATAGATATGAGTTTTGCTTTTATAATTCCTGTTTAAAGAGCATATATTTACTTAATATCTTTGTTAATTGAGTTATATTGTCAGCATAAACCCTTTAATATATTACCATATAGATAAGAAATTGTCACTATCACTTGTGATATATTAGTAATAGAATGAAATCAAAGAAATCATTAATTTCTTCTATGTGGCAATGAACCAGAAATTAAGGTATAGTAAAGATGTACACATACAATTTTATCTAGCAAATGGCAATATGTCATGAAAGGATATAGAATATGTAATACTATACAAGCTATCATATTTGAAACGTCTGGCTTTGTCCATTCTAGCCACCCTAAAAATATAAAAATTATATACCTTTCCATCTCTATCTTTCTCTATATGTGTTTATAAATATTAAAGCTGGTTTGTGTGTGTGTGTGTGTGTGTGTGTGTGTGTGTGTTGGTGTGAGGTGGGTGATTTTTTTAGGTAAGGGTTTCCTTAGGAAAAAAATCGTGGGTACATAGAACCACAGAGTTCTCTTAATTTTGTAGAAAATTACTTGCTAATTGCACTGATATTGATGGTTTCCTTCTTTTTTTTTTTTTTTGCGGCACCGGGGATCGAACTCACAACCTTGCGCCTGCCAGACAGGCACTTAAGCCGCGGAGCCAAACTCCCAGCCCTAGTTTTTTGAGGCAGGGTCGCACTATGTAGCTCAGGCCAGCCTTGCGCTCGCGTTGTAGCCCACGCTGACCTTGAACTCACAAAGCTCCTCCTACCTCAGCCTCCTGAGTGCTGGGATTAAAGGCCTGTGCCACCATGCCCGGCTCTTGATGGTTTCTTTCTAACATTCTTTTCATTAGTTTAAATTTCTTTTTTCTCTCTTATTAGTGTATGTTTGCAATATGCCATAGTGATGTTCTTTTCTGGGGATCAGTATATGCATGTAACATATCTAGATAATTTTCAACCCCTTTGTCTCTGACTCCTTTACACCCTAATCCCCTCTCCCATTTCTAGAAACTGTCTGAACTTCTTTTGCTTTAAAACAATGTATGTATGTTTTTTCTTCCTCATAATAATAGATGATTTATGCTATCTCTTCAAGTTAACTAATAATGCAATAATAAAAAATTAACTGACAATAAATAAATTTTCAAAGAATTGCAAACACTTCTCTTTGGGTATTTGAAAGAAACAGTCATGGAAAATATCACATTTGCATGAACAAATAACTTGAAAACCTAAAGGTATTATGTTATGGAGGACAAGGGAAATATTGTTATCATTTTGATTCACTTATCATTTTGCTAAGTGTATTCACACCACTCAAATACCTACAGTGTCCTCTTTAAGTAGGTTAGAATTTGAAAGTATATGTCATACGGTAGCCATAGAAAGGTGAATAAGCTCTATTGTAAAATGATTTTTGAGTAATACACTAGGTAAAATATCTTGTGCAGTGTTGAGAATCTTGATAGTGTTCAACAAATTGTGGCAATGATTTCTGTAAGTATCATTATTGTCGTCATCTTATAATCCTTGAACATACACAAAGGGGCTTTCACTGAGTTATTATCCTCAAATAGTAAGAATCTAGGTATTAAATTTTTAAATTTATTTTTATAATGGAAAAAATAGACCATATATCTGTGATTACTTATATCTAGGGATACGAGTCATAATTTGGAGGTCAAAATGTGCTAACGTGGGGTGTACACAGATTTTTTGTTTACATGAAATTGCTAATGAATATTCCTTGAATTCCCATGGTGTCTCATTAGTTTCTTTATGGAAATTCTAATTTCTTTATTTCTTAGTGTATAAATTGCTGGATTCAGAACAGGTGTGATTACTGTATAAAAGACAGCAAGAAACTTGTCCATCCATGCAATATTGACTGGCCACAGGTAAATGAAAATGCAAGGTACAAAGAACAACACCACGACTATGATGTGGGAGGTACAGGTAGAAAGTGCCTTGGATGTACCATCTTTAGAGTGAAGGTGGACAGTTAACAGAATGTAAGTATAGGAGATCAACAGGAGAATGAAACAAGTTGTTGCCAAAACACCACTGTCTGCATTTATGATGAATCCCAAAGTCTCAGTATCCATGCAGGCTAATTTCAGAACCAATGGAATATCACAGAAAAAGCTGTCCACTACTCTTGGTCCACAGAAGGGCAGCTCCAGAATCATAAGCAGTTGACTCATGGCATGCATGAAACCAATGATCCATGATATCAAAACTAGCCAGATGCACTTCTGTCTGTCCATGATGCTGGAGTAGTGGAGCGGCTTGCAGATGGCCACATAACGGTCATAGGCCATTGTCACAAGAAGCACCATTTCACCCCCACCAAAGAAATGCACACAGAGGATCTGGCTCATGCAGCCCCCAAAGGAAATGGTCTTGTCATCCTCTCGGAGGTCTGTGATCAGTTTTGGGGTAGTTACTGAAGAAAGGCAGAAATCAACAAATGAGAGGTTTGCAAGCAGAAAGTACATGGGGGAATGGAGATGTCGGTCAGTGATGATTAGGAGCACGACAAAGAGGTTGCCCACAACAGTCATGAGATACAGTACAGAAAAAGGCACTGAAAGAAAGACCTGAATCTCCTTTGCATTACAGAGGCCCTGAAAAATAAACTGAGACACCCCAGACTGGTTTGTTTCTTCCATTTAGTACATTATGTTCTAATGGGATCCAAAGAGAAAGAGATGAACCAAGAAGTTGTAGAATAGTCACACACACAATGTTCAGTTACAGTGAGGCGATAAATACATCCCATGCACAAAAATGAAATCTTAGCACTGAAATATGTTTGAAATTTAAAGGAAGTTTTCTTTTTCACTATGCACAAGTGCTCAGCCTGTTGCTAATCAGGGTGAGCATCCAAATGTAGAAAATCAGGTACAGAATTTGCCCACCAGAAATACAATGTATATAGATATGAAATATGAATATTCTCAGGAAAAATATTAATAGTAAATATTCTCCATAACTGTTTTCCAAACCTTGGATTTACCTCTTCTGTAGAAATTCAGAAAGTTTTGTGCTCACTGCATAGTTGTAAAATAGTTTAGAAAGGTATTTATTCTACTAGACTGAATCCAGGGTAATTATCTAATGATGTAGTTCAAATCTAAGCATGTTCTTCTTTGATACAAATCTATTGCTGAGTAGCTATATATGAGAAGACTGAATTGAATCAAAGTCCAAATCTATGGGAGAAATTTTTCTTGAAATGACTTGAGATAGAATGTATCTGCTGCAAAATTGAACCCAAGTGCTGAGTACACATTATGTACCAGATTTTCTTGCCTTCCTGAAAAACCACATAATCCTTGGCCTAAGGAATGCTGCTTATTGCCATACAATGAGTTTCCGTTTAGTTTTATTAGTAAAAGCTTTTTTAAAATGCTACTGTAAATACTAGATTTGTGATAGTTACCTGTAGTTCTGAATGTCCATGTTATATTATATGAACTTTAAATTCATTTATATTCAAATTGTTATTTTATACAATTTAAATTTCACTCATGAATGGATTCATATTTTGTGTGGCAACAAATTAAATCCTCTTTTTCCAATTCCTTCCTTGCATTCTGTTTCTTTTTCCTTTTTTATATCTCTGCTTCCTTCCCTTCTGCTCTTCTTCTCTTCATTTCTTCTTTATTATTTTCTTCTCTCCTTTTCTTTCTTTACCTTAGTTTATTTCCTTTTCTTTCTTTAGCTTAGTTTATCTCTTTTTGTATTTATTGTTTTTAGCCTAGCACCTGGAATATTAAAATATTAACTAATAAGCAGGTATCTTATGCCTGTTCTGTGTTACTTGCCAATATTATAGTGTCTTTTTCCCTAGATTGAACCCTGGACCTTCACTCTGAGCTCAATCCACTATACTCTCCTAGTTTTGCTTTTTAGGTTGAAACAGGTGTTTCTTAAATTTCTAAGTTGATCCAACTGGTTTCAAAGTTGCAATCCTCAACACTTATTGCTATTTCATAGATGCAAAAGCTTGATTTTATGAAGTCATTCACCTAGAAAGTAAATATGTCAGAATGTAATCTGAAGACTATATTACTCCAAACCCTCTGGCATAACTTGCACATTAGAGATGCTTCTGACTTTGATTTTGAGAAGACTAAGCAGATTACTCATATTAGTAAAAAGACATACTATTCTATGAAATTAATCCAAACACAAATTCAAATGGCAGAGAAGTTCATGTTTATGCTGGCATCTTTTCAATTTTATGTTCTTTACAAGTAGGACTTGACTTTACCCCATAAATGCTAAAGGCTGAGTTCTGCGTTTTCTATACATTGAGCAAAAGGCAGAGCAGACAAAATCAAACAAGAATTAGAAAATATTAGGATAAGTTCAATGGCCTTTAAAAACTATGTTTCCCCACCTGTAGGGCTAGAAACTTGAAAGACTGTAAATGGACTTTGGTTTTTATCTGTAGTACAAGAAACACTGCAGCAAAAAGTCCAGAAGTCTCAGGGTTTAGTTGGATGAAAACTCTATAATATTATTGGCAAGGATATCAAACAAGTTATATAGTGAGAACTCTAAAATTCAGATATAGCTATGGCAAAATGATAAACAAAATCCAGTAATTATTCTTAACCTGGTGGGTGGGATAGACATTTTGAAGCACAAAAACAAACTGTGATATATTTACTCTTCAGGAATTACCTTTGAAACCAGGTTGCTGGATGATGAGACTGATGCTAGATTCCACTTTAAATCAAAGAGAAGTCTCAATTTTTTTCTGCTGTGGCCAGTGTTGGCAACAATATATGCACTTTGTTGTGGTAAATACCCAGTGCAAAGAGCACCACGTGGCCTGGAAACTTTTGTTTTGCATTTTAAATAGAGAAAAGTGTCGGATACTTTTTTTCCATCATAACCCTTTGGGATCATTAGCTTCCAAGCATCCCTGAAAACTTAGAAGACATCTTATACACTGCATCCTTCTCAATGCTCAGTTCAAGTCAGGCTATGTAAATGAAAGTAAAAGTGTAAGATAAGATAGTTTAAATGAAAGATAGAAAATATTCGTCAAGATATAGTGAAATGGGAACTGAAAATTGACATGGAAATTCACGAAAAAATTAAAAATATGACTTGCCTAAGACTTAGCAGTCCCACTACGGGGTATGCATCCGATGAAATGAAATCAATATTTCAAAGAGATACCTGCACTTCTATGTTCATAGCCAACATATGGAAAGTACCTAAGCGTCCACGAACAGATGAGTTGATAAAAAATGTGGTAAATTCATATAATGAATATTACTATACATTAAAAAGAATGAAAGACTACCATTTTTCAAATAATAAATAATCTTACAGATATTAAACTAAGTGAAATACAACAGTCATAAAAGGGAAAGCAGTACATGATTCCACTTCTGTTAGGAATATAAAATAGTGAAATTCACACAATCAGAGAATGCAATTGTGGTTTTCAATAGCTGGTGAATGAGGGAATTAAGGAGGTATTCAATAACTACAATTGCTTAATTTAAATATGAATAAGTTTTGGTATCTTCTATACCCGATAATGCCTATAATTAACTACACAGTATTATACAGTTAAATATTTGTTAAAAGAGTTTATCTCATGTTATGTTCATACCAAATATTCCAAAAATTAAAAAGCAAGAGAAAAAGAAAGGCCCCGGATCTCACCAAAAATGCAGGAAACAAATATAAACTGATACAAGGAAACTTAGGCAAGTGTTGGTATGCCTATTATCTTGATAGTGGTGATGATCTCACAGGTGTGAGCATAGGTACAAACTCAGCACATGGTAAACATTAGATATATGCATTTCTTGTATGTCAGTTGTACCTGGGAAAAGGTATTAAAATAATTTCATTATTCTGTTTTTTAGAAGGATACAATGTTCTTTTATTTGGTCTATGCACGTTATATCATAAATTGAACAAAGATGTTAGGTCCAATTCAAACAAAAATCAGATGACTTATGATGTGTGGGTGACAGTCAGCTCAACATTGCCATGCTGACAGTGCCCTCATCAATTCAGGGATTGAAGAAAATTCTACTCTTGGTGACTCAGGAATATTTGGGTCTTGCCATTCTCCATGATTCCGTTTATAGAGTTTTGAAAATTAATATTTTGAGCAAAGCTTTATTATTTCTCTAAGTGATGAAAAGATAGTAGAAGGTATTTTCTAATTGATGACTCAAAGAAATAATACATTAATGCAATCTAATTTAGTGAATCAAATGACCTATTGGATATAGTCATAAGAAATACTGAAGACTCCCTTCATCTATCCTCTCTAACTCTTATCCCCTCTTAGAAATAATATTTAACAAGCCTAGAGTGCATCCTTCTAATACTGTTTCTATGCAGTGAGAAGGGTGTGTTTCCAGTAGTCCCTACTTGCTGCACCTGAAGTTTCATGTTTTGCTCCCATTGTGAGCTTTGGTCTGAAAGAAGAAAAAGTATAATAAAATTGGAAAGGCAGAAGGAGAGACAGAGAAGTTGAGCAAAGGATTGGAGAGAGAAAGAGAGATAAGAGAGAGAAAGAGAGGAGAAGAAGGTGGAGGAAGGAAGGAAGAGGAAGAGGAGAAAGAGGAGGAGAGGAGAAAGAAAAAGAGGAGGGGAGGAGAAAGAAGAGCAGTAGGAAGAATTCAGTGTTACATAGTTATAATTATTTTAATTATTTTACTTTATGATTAGCTATTATTGTGAATCTCTTACTGTACCTACTTCCATTTATCTAATGTACTGTGCTTCTTGAAGCATGTCTCATTTGATGACACTTAAATTGTTTTAGTATTATAAATTATTCACAATGTAGCTATTATATTTTGTACATAGTGTATGATTTCTCATGATTTTTCCATAGAATAATTCACAGAAATGGAACTGCAATACTATCAATAGGAGTGTGGTGGATTAACTAATGGCCAATTTACAACACCCAGCTGAACTAAATCAGTAGGTGCTTGATGGGAAAGGCCCACCTGAGGTTGTTACCAACAATATAAAAGCAGAACTGGAAGGGAAATTTGGCTACTGTTGATCTTCCTGGAGAAGCTTGTCATGCCGATTTTCCTGATATGAACTCAACTGTTTTCATCACTGGAGGTACTTGGGTCCTTACTGTCACTGTGGATGGCTGTGGGTCTTTGGAGGAGCTCTAGTTCTTACCTTGAGAATTTCTTTCTGTCTCCAGTGCAGATGCCTTAGCCTGCTGGCCCAGATCCTTCATCCCACTGGCACAGAATTTCTAGCTTGCACCATTGACTTTGGGCCTTCCCAGTGCATATCCTTGATACAGACTTACATGAGACATTGTCCAGGGCTCTAGGCCTCCATCTAGACTTGTTCAGGACACTGCCATGGCCTCTAGGTCTTCAGTTGGATTCTTGCAGGACATTACTGTGGGATTCAGGCCCTCAACTGGATTCTTTGAGTTTCTAGTTCATGGACGGATCTCTTCCACTCTTTCGCATTTGTCTCTTTGACTGAATATTATTAGATAATTCTATAAAGTATGTATCCTGTATTAAATCTATTCCTTTGTTAACCTTGACTACAACAAAGAATAACTTTCTTTGTCCATATATGTGTGTGTGTGTATATAAATCTGGCAAAATATTGGGTTTCATTGTGGCATTTTCATTCATGTATCTAACATATTTTGATCATATCCACCCTGTTGTTACTGTCTTTCATGCCTCCCCAGACAAGCTTTTTAGTGAAATAAAGAAGACTATTATCCAAACACTTTTCTGGCACTATCTAGTTAAATCTCCATTACTCATTTACAGATGAGAAAACAGAATAAAATAGCTAAATGAGTTGGCCATGGCACACAGCTATTAAGGGAAGGACCTTTGGGAAGTAGTATCTGGGAAGGAAAGTTGGTTTAGAGAAACAGAGATACAGGGAGTATGCACTAAACTAATTCTTTTCATTTTATGAATGTTTTATATTTATTATTTTATATTTTATTTTAATTATGATATAATCTACATGCATTACAATTCTTTTAAATTCTGCAGTTACACATTTGGAAAACCGCTATGCTCACCAGATATGTACCAAATTCACTACATTCCAAATTTTCTTATGGTAGGTCATAGTGAGGCACACACCACATCCTTGCTCTAGGAAGCCACTGATATGATTTTTGTCCCTAGAGTTTTGTTTTTAGTCTTAAATAAACTCCCCATTGTATACTTATTGCATACAACGTGATGTTTTGATGTGTATGGTACATAGTGAAATGTGTTCTACAATGAAACAAATCAGCACACCTATAGCTTATATAGATATTTTGTATATGTAAAGGGCATAAAAATATTATTTTAGCAAATTTTCACTTATCATACAATATTATTAGCCATAGTCTTCATGCAGTATACTATTTCTGTAGATTTATTCATCCTATCTAACTGCAATTTTGTAAACATTGATTTATTTATTTATTTTCTAACTCTGTTTCTGGTCAACATAATTCTACTCAGTTTCTAATTATTTAAAAACTTTAAAAAACCTTTCCACATTTAAATGTTATCATACTTTTTTTTTGCTGTGTCTGGTTTATGTCAAGTACATAACGCCTTGCAGATTGATCCATGTTGTCACAAGTGGCATTATACTCCTTTTTAAAAGGTGGAATAGTACTGTTTCTTATATTTTCTTTATCTATTGATGCACTGATAAACACACAAGTTGATTTTGTTTTGTGCCTATTGTGAATACTTCTGGAATGAGCACAGAAGTGTACATATCTCTATAAAGGACCTATTTAATTATTCAACAGAAAGATTCTTGGCTTGTCCAGTAGTTCTAATTTTAATTTTTGAGGCCATGACATAGTCTTGTCCATAATGGTTGTAGTAACTTTTATTCATACCAAAAGTGTAAAAGTTTCCTTCCCCACATGCTCAATACAACATTATGGCTCTTTTCTTTAAGGTAGTAGGTATCCACATAGGTATAAAGCACCATCCTATCATGGTTTTACTTTGCATTTTAAGTATCCTATGCTTCATTCCATTTGATACCAGTGTTCTTCATTATGCACTTGAGATTCATCCATATGTGTATTACTTTCTTTTTATTGCATTTATGTTGACTTATCCACTCCCCACTTTAGAATATTAAGGTTATTCCAATTTAGAGTGATTAATAATATTATTAAGTGGTTAAGAAATTGTGTGAATATTTCTATCTATGTATCTATCTGTCTACCTATCTATCTATCTATATTCTTTTCTATTTTTTTGAGACAGAGTCTCACTATGTATTTCATGAACTCATGGTGATCCTCTTGCGTCAACCTCCTGGTGCTGGGATTATGGGCTTACACTACTATGCCCTTTATCTATTTTTAAATTTTTCTTTTACTAGTACATGTTTACAGTACATGCAGTTTACAATCATCTTGGGAAGCTGGTACATGTACATAATACAACTTTTTAAAATTTTTTTTTCATGTTTTGTAATTTTTATTTTAAAGAAAATAAAACCAAGCAAAATAAAACAGAATAAAGCCAATCAAAACAAAACAATGTAAGTGATACAGGACTTCAAAACAAGATAATAGGAAATCAACAATGGTTACCATAATGCCTCTTGTTGTCTTCAAAATAGCTGATAAGATATATCATGGTAGCCATTTTGGATTTACTATTATCTTGTTTTGAAGTCCTTTATTGCATTCATTGTTTTGCTTTTATTAGTTCTATTCTGTTCTGTTTTGTTTGAGTTTTACTATGTCTGAAGTTGTTTCTTTTTTCAATTCCCTTTCTCTTCTTTCTTCATGTAGTTCTCCTTTCTCCTTTTTATTTCTTGCTTATACTTTTATTCTTGATTCATGCTTATGTCATGTAATGTCCACATTCATGGAAATTATTAGGACCCTTCACCTAGCATACCTTCACTTTACTGATTTCCCCATCCCCTCTCATTCACCTTTTGCTCTTTTTTTTATTTGAGCGAAGAAAAACAAAACGGAAACAACAGCAACAACAAAAAAGATGACATATATAGTAAAAGCAACAAGCAAAAGAGACAAGCAAACGACTAGAGTAAATACCCAACATTGCAGGTTTACAAAACTGGAAGATAGAAGCTTGACAATGGTTGCAATATTGCGCATCGTTATCTTTAAAATGACTTCTTACATTGACAGATATAGACATGCAAGATTGATCTAATCATATGAGTATTAATTGTTCTTTCTCAATAACGAATACATTCAGCAGTGTTCTTTTTAGTTATCTTACATA
>RJWM01034664.1:0-19537 GCA_004363535.1 Dasyprocta punctata | reverse complement strand
CCAAGACATTAACCTAACCAGGAAAGTGAAAATAGGATGAACATTATATCACTCTGAAAAAGGAAATGAAGGATATCAAAAAATGTGAAGATTATCCTCTGTTTCTGGTTAAGCACAGCCAACATAAGCAAAATGACTATACTTCCAAAACTTATAAACAGATTTTTAATGCAATTCCAATCAAATACCAATATGTTCTCTCACAGAGCAAGAGAAAACAATTCTAAAATTTGTATGGAATCAGGAGACACCCAAATAGCAAAAGTGGTTCTGGGTAACAAAGCAAAGCAGATGGCATCACAATCAGACTTCAAGTTATATTACAAAGCCACTGTGATTAAAAAACAAAACAAAACAAACACACAAAAAGTCCAGCATGGCACTGGTATAAAAACAGATATGAAGATCAGTGGAACAAAATAGAAGACACAGAAGCAATACTAAGCACATTCAATTATCTGATCTTTGACAAAGGGGCTAAAAACACACACACTAGAAAAAAGATAGTCTCTTTATTAAATGGTGTGGGGGAAAACTGGCTATCCACATGTGGAAACTAAACTAAACTAAAATCAAAATGGATCAAAGATCTAACTGCTGAAATGGAAACAATCTACTGAAAAATAAAATAGATACAATTCTTGAAGACATTGGTGTAGGCAGGGACTTTCTGAACAGAATGCCAATGGCACAAGAAATAATACTGAGAATCAACAAACAGGATCATGTCAAATTATAAAGCTTTTGCACAGCAAAGGAAACAACCAAAAGAGTAAAGAGACAACCTTCAGAATGAAAAAAAGAAATTCGCTAGCTATTCCACAGATGGGACTAACATTAAGAATATATAAAGAACTCAAAAAAATTAAACCTCCCAAATTAAAAGACCTAATCAAAAAATGAACAACCAAAAATGAACACATACTTCTCAGAAGTACAGATTGCCAATAAATACATGAAAATGCTCATTATTATTGGCCATCAGAAAATACAAATTAAAACCATATTGAGATAACATCTTACTCCAGAAACAATGGCTCATCAAAAAATCTAATAATAACAAATGCTGACAATCATGTGGGCAAAAAAGAACTCTACTACATTGTTGGTGGGAATGTTATGACTTGTATCTAGATGCCCCTCCAATGCCTTGTGTGCTCAGAGGTGGGTCTTTCCAGAGATGGCCAGATCAAAGCTGGGTGAATATAGATAGATTAAGGGTGTGTGATAACTACATTAGTCTACTGATTGGTTTAGCATAGTTTGTGGTTGTAGGAAGTGTTAAGGCCCACCCTGGATATAGATAGCACCAACCACTAGACTTGTAACCTGGATGGTATAAAAGGGAAAGGAAGGCTTGCTGCTGCTGCTACTTCTACTTGCCATGCCATGGACTATTTCTCTTCTGCCATTCCCCTCTGCCATGCTGCCCTGTCTTGGAGCCAGTCAACTATGGACTGAAACCTCAACAAACTGTGAGCTTTGTGGGTATCAGGTATATTGTTTCAGCAACAAGAACAGTAACTAAGATATAATGCAAACTAGTACAGCCACTATGGAAATCAGGGTGGAGATTCCTCAGAAAACTAAGGATAGGGATTCCACTTGACCCAGCTATTCCCCTTCTAGGTATTTTCTCAAAAGAGTGAGAATCACCATATCAACAAAGATACAAACACACTCATGTTTACAGTAGCATAATTTATAACAGCTAGATCTTGGAAATAACGTACATGTCCAGCAACAGATGAATGGATAAGGAAAATATGGTATTTATATACAGTGGAGTATTATGCTGCCATGAAGAAAGATAAACTTTTCTCCATGAGTCTGTGCCATTCATGGACTGCAGGGGGAGAGAAACTTACCAGGAGGTAATCCCCACCTGGAAACAAAGGCCACGTGCAGGCTGCTGCCAGAGTGGGGACAGCCACACCCAAGCCTCTCTCCATGAGTCTGCCATTTGTGGGCTGCAGGGTCAGGGAAGAGATCCAGACCTCACCAGGAAGAAATCCTGGCTAGGAAACCATATCATTTTCATTGTTTTGTTGGGTTGGGTTTTATTCTCTTTTGTTTTGTCTGATTATGTTAAATCTGATGACATGAGCAGCTATTTGAAAGATAATAAGAAATATTATGTAGCCATTTTGAATTTACTAGTGGCTTGTTTTGAAGTCCTTTATTGCATTCACTGTTTTGGTTTTATTGTTTCTATTCTATTCTGTTCTGTTTGATTTTTCACTATGTCTGAAAGTATCTGCAGCTATTTTGAAGACAACAAAAGGTATTATGGTAATTATTGTTGGTTTTGTAAAGTTCTGAAGTCCTGTATCACTTATGCTGGTTTATTTTTGATTGGTTTTATTGTTTTATTTTCCTTGGTTTTATCCTCTTCAAGATATATAAAAAAAAACACACACACACACACACAAAAAGAAAGAAAGATAAACTTAAGGCATTCTTAAGTAAATGGATGCAAATTGAGAGCATAATGTTAAGTGAAATAAACCAGACACGTAAATTTAAATATTGCATAATTTCTCTTAAATGAGAAATAATACATGTATATATACATATATACACATATACACATACATATATGAGATCAATAGTAAGTACAAATACTTTCCCAAATTACAAATTCCATTATTTTAAAAAATATCAATATATATGCTAATTGGTTTCAATTATCCTAATAGCTTATCTTAGTTCACTGAAAAGAAAGATTTGTATTATTATCTGTTTCTTTTTTGTAAGAACCTTCTTGGCTTATGTCTTGTACTCTGTGTAACTACTTTGAACATAATGATACACAGTGTAATAGCTATTATTATTCTCTTACTTGATTATGAAATTTTATTTTTGTATAAAATAAAAAATCACACACGCACACATATATGCACACACACAAAAGAAATTGATGAGTGCACTGTACCTCATAACATTATTGTGGGGATTGATAACACCAGAGGTTCCCATGTTTCCAACCAGCAGAAGTTACAGACTGTGGTTGTTGTTGGTTGTTTCCCGAAACTCCCTCCCAACCCTGTACCCTTAGAGCACTTACATTCTGTGTGCCTTGCTGGGCTCTCAGAACAGCACTCCTCTCTTTCAAATGCTCACACAAGTAATCACACCCTTGCTCCCACAGGCATAGGCTGCCTATTGTGTCCCTGCCACCTTTCTGCTCACTAAGCACAATTTTGCCCTTGAAAATGTGACTTAGGCTTCTTCTTTTCCGGCCACTCTCCCCATGTTCTGCTGAGCTACTAAATTTTGACCATGTAACCATGTGAGTCACAGCTACTTAGTTAGTAGCAGGTGGTACAAAGACACTGAAGACACTAGAAGGTGCTGCGCCGGGAAGGGCACACAAAGAAGGGCAAGGCACGCCCCTGTCCTCACAGAGCTAACAACTGAGCTGATACGGTCAGGAGTACAAACCGAAATGCACTATGCTGTTTGGGCTGGAAAGACACGGGCCAGAGAAGCTTGGAAAAGGGCCAGCAACTTGCCCAGGCCACACAGCTAGTAACCTATGCACCAGAAGTGCTGTAACCAAAGCCCATGCTCTTTTTCCTAAATCAAATGAGGAGCCCTGATGCTGGAGCAGATCACTTACTTACTTATTTTTCAGCTTGTTTGGTAGCAGTAGGGGTTGAGCCCAAGGGTGTTTGCCCACTGAGCTATATCTCCAGCCATTTGATTTTTATATTGAGACAGGATCTCACTATAATGCTTCGAGTGGTCTTGAACTTGTGATCCCCGTGCTTCAGCCTCCTGAGTGACCGGAATTACAGGGGTGTACCTTCCACCCTACTGCTCACTGAAGCAAGATCTTCGAGGAAAGAAACCAAAAGTATTCAAGTAGAAATAGTCTCTCTTCTGCATGTCATCTGCAAGAGGTTGACCCTCTGCTCCTGCTGGGAGAGCAGCCCACCCTGGGAACCCCGAGGGAAAACTGAAGTATCCTCTAGCTTTTGTTTCTCTGCAGGAAGAAGAATGTCAGTGGATGCTGTCTTCTTGGCTGTGGGACTGCACTTGAATCAGGGACCTGTAACCATGCACTAAACTCCTCTCACTCCTTACTCCAAATACTCAATCTTACTCATTTGCCACTTCATCACTCTCAAGTTATTAACATGACAACAGTCTCGGAAGCCCAGGACCAGGATTAGGGTTCTATTTAAACATCTGAGATTTGTTTTGTTTTGTTTTGCTTTGCTACAGCGTCTTGCTATGTAATTCAGACTAGCCTTGAACTCACTATGTAGCCCAGGTTGGCCCAGAACTCTCAGCGGTCCTCTTACCTCAGCCCCCCGAGTGCTGGGATTACAGGTCAGGACCATCACGCCAGGCCTAAACATTCAGTTTGCAGCAGACATCATGTACCAAGGGCTGCAAAATCTCCTCAGCCCGCACACATATAGTCTTGGCAAGTTTCCCTGCTTCCAATTGATACTGGAGACAGCAAAATGCTGGGCTTCCCTTGCCCCAGGCTTCTCTGCTCCTCGTCTCTCCCCCCTCCCCCCATACTAGGCTTCGGGAACTTACTTCTGTGAACACATCCAGCGCAGCTCCAGCACACTGACCCGACTGCAGGGCCCGTAGCAGGGCACCCTCTTCCACAATACCTCCTCGGGCACAGTTCACCACACGCACACCCTTCTTGCACTGGGCGAAGGTGCTGTCATTCAGCAAACCTGGAAAAAAGAGAGCTGCTGGCTGCAGTGACACCCAGATCCCACATCAGCACTGGCTCCAGAGTCTCTGCCTTCCTTTGAACCAGCTCCTCCCTGAGGCCTCTTCTTGTGGACAGATGTCTCTCTGTTCTAACCCCTTCCTTTCCAGACACTCAAGAGGCAGGAGTTCCTGGTTCTGGGTCTAGGATAAACTCAGTTTAGAAACATCCTAGATATTCTGGAGACATGAATGCTTTGAGTGGGCCCAAAAGAATCAGAAAGCCTTGCAGGGGCTCCAGGAAACATCCACATGGGCTACTGCTTAAACATACATCAAGCTCCAGTAATGAGGGTACCTAATGCATCGGGTATGACTTATGTGAAAGCATCTTGCACACAGTGAGTGGTGAATAAACACTCTTTATTAACTGCAAGCTTGTTTTTCTATCTGAGCTTTCCATGAGGTCGAAGTAGCCTCCTGTCTGCTCCCACTTCCTGGTAGTTAACCACCCCCCTCCTTCCTTCCTAGTGGCCCAATGGAGGATCACTTGTGTGGGGCCCTGCTTGTCCGCTGACCAGATCAGACCAATATTCCTTCCTGGTGTCTTCCCATCCCCAGTGCACCCATGCACTTTGAACCAGTTCATCCCTCCTCCATCCAATGTAGAGGCACCCAACAAAGGCTCTCCCAGAGGCTGCTCACCGGTGTCTGCAGAAGGCCCAGACTGAGGGGCCACTGTGATGGCTCCTGTGATGAACCCATAAGGTAGGGACACACTACCTGTCGTGGAGGGCAGAAGAGGCGTGTGTACAGTGATGAAATCACAGAGAGGCCAGATCTCCTCCAGGGGCAGCTGCTGGACCCCAAAGGAAGCCGAGACTTCTGGAGAAATGATGGGGTCATATCCTATAGTCTGATCAGATGTGAGAGAAAAAGAAGTATTATTATGAACTATTAGCATTGTTATTAGCAACAGCAAGCATTTATCAAGCGATTACTACACACTAAATACCATGCTAAGCTTAATTTGATCCTCCAGTTTAATTCTCACAATCCAATGGGCTTGCTGCTGTTCTTTTGCCTGCTTTAGAGCTGAGGGAAGCAGAGCTTGCTCAGTTAAGAACAGGCACATGCAGGCAAAGGGAGGCTTATCTGCCGCAGTGCTCCAGCCACAGGCAGATACCAGAGCAGCGCATGCGTGGCTGGACAAGGTGGAGCTCGGAAGCCCTAAGATAGGAGCCTTCGGTGAGGGAGGACGATCATGTAGGGAGCGAAGACATCATTGCAGGGTGCCAGCAGGAAATGGATATGAGAGGGCAGCCACAGCTGGGGGGCCAAGGTCCAGGAAGCAGACAGCACACTGAGTATTTAGACAGAGGAAGGAAGAAGTGATAAAAGAGGCACTGGTGGTGCATACAGGGTGAAGAATGAGACAAGGCTACATCCCTGGGCATGACGGTGAGACACAAGGGCTGACACGCCAGCAGAGGGCACAGTTCTTCTCTTTGAAATTGCTCTTAGTGGGAATTCAAATGTCTCTAGTCCTGCGTCTATTGACTAATTTGCATAGCTTGTTATCTAAGATTACAGGGAGATACAAATGGCAATGGCAGATCTTTTTAGCAGGGCAGGTGTGACTGGAGTGGGAAACAAGGACTTGTCCAGGGGATGAGGGTAAGACATAAAGACACCAGGGGCAGGGAAGCACCAAGAGACAGCATTGGTCTGGGCTGGCCAGGGAAAACGTGGGGTCCCCAAATAAGGGGAACTTCCTGGTACCTCTGGGAAGGCGGGGAGGTTGACTTCCAAGAGACAGAAGCAAGCGAGAAACTCCAGGGTATAAACTACATCAGGCTCATGACACTGACACAAGGTCAACAAATATCAGTGATGAGAAGAAGAAACCTCAGACAGAGGGAAGGACTTTATGTTCATGACTAAGAAAGACAAATATATATTTAGCATTTACCATGTGTCAGGTATTTTTACCTCTTTATGCCTGATGGTTTGAGTGACCTTACGTCCCCATTTTACAGAGGTGAACCTGAAGCAGACAGGTCACAGAGCTGGCACAGAATAGAGGTCGAATATTCTGATTCTAGAGGCTGGGCTCCTGGTGCCCACTTTCCAGCTAGGATGGCAGCTGGACTACAGAAGAGAAGAGGTAGGCTAAGGGCCAAGGGGATACATAGGTCAGCATGGGGCGCTGGGGAAGCAGCAACAGGGGGTGCATTGACTGCTATGAGAAGGCAAGACAGTCTCACAGGCAGCACAGGGAACCCAGACAAGCCTGTCCCCAAATGTGAGCCATCAGGGGAGGAGCGGGGAGGCCACAGGCCTGCATGAGAAAGCAGTGGTACAGGAATTGCAAACATGTCTCTTGCACCCAGCGCAGTCTTAGATGACCCTCACGCCAGCCTCAACAGGAGTCATGACTCAAGGTCACCAAGCCAGGACAAGCAGCCAGGCAGTCAACATCCAGGCACAAAGGTCTACCTCTTGCAACATCAAAGACCTCTCAGCTTCCTGCCTGATCTACCCAGGAGGTCTTCACGGAGCTCTCTCTAGGAGTTTAGCCCTTGTCAGCAACCTTGATTGGAGGGCAAGACAGAGGTACAAGAGCCCTGAGATTCTCAAAGGCATCCCATCCACGTCCTCAGTAAGGCAGGGCATCTGGGGTTCCACAGCATACAGAATGCACTGCTCTAGGTGCTGTCAACCTTGTGTCAAGGCCCATGTCAGGCTCCACACTCATCCTGAATTTGGGATCTGGGTGAATGTCTTTGGTCACCACTGGTCTAACATTCAATGATTCAAAGTCACCTGGAGAGAAATTTCCCTTAACCCTGAGGAAAACCAACCCAGCTTATGCAAAAACAAACCCAGGATTAAACAAAACAGCAAATGCAGCAGAAAACTTGAACAGTGGTTATCTCTTGAATGGAGGAATTATTTCTACTTTGTGATTTCCTTTTGTGTTTAAGATTGCTACCACACTGCAAATTATTCTTGAAATTAGAGGAATATAAACATTATTTTAGAATATAATGCAAAATAGGACTTCTGTTTCAAATGCAGAACTTCTGGGGGAGAAAATAAAGATGGTTATGTCTAAAGTTTGGGACTACATTTTTCAATATTAGCCTTCCAGAACAAGAAACACCAAGTGAACCCACATTAACCACTGGCAGAGGCTTAGAGGAAAGAGTTGCCTTTCCTGCCCATTAAGGACCACCAGCTCCCCCAAGCACCAGGGTCTTTTTGAGACACTGCCATTCCCTGCTCATGTTGGTGAGGAGGGAGAAATGGCTGGGTGGGAGCCAGGATTCCTCCCTAACCCTGACAAGTCGTCTTTGTGTTCTGGCCTGAAGCTGGGTGCAACAATGATCCCATTGTCTCCAATGCAGATGTATTTTTTTGTGTGGAATGACAGAGGAAGAGTACAGAGATGCCAAGCCATGCTGACTGAGTGCACCGTTAGCACCCAGCATTCTGTTGCTACTCTGCTCTCAGGACATGGGCAGAAGGAAGCATCCCACAGCTCAAGCCCAGGACCAGGGCCCCTCCTATGCCAGCAGGTGCCTGGGGTGGTGGGGAGCAGGCTGGTGAGGAGCAGATAATGGCAGAGAGCAGAGGCCTCCAAGGTAGAGGGCCCCAGTGGAGAACTAGAAGTCACACCTTCTTACCATATGGTGGTCAAGGTTTTTGGCTTAGCATTTAGACTCTTCCTACAGCTGCAACATCCTCAACAGAAACTAATATTAATGGATGCACCTGGGCATGGTGGTACATGCCTGTAATCCCCACACTCAAGAAGCTGAGGCAGGACGACAGCAAATTCAAAGGCATCCTGAGTAACTTAGTGACTCTGTGAGACTATCTCCCAAGTACTGAAAAAATAAAAATATTAAAAATAAAGTAAAAATTAAAATGACATGGTGGTACACACCTATAAGTCCAGCTACTTGGAAAGCTGAGGCAGGAGGATGGTAAATTTAAGGCCAACCTAAGCTACCATGGAGACCCTGTCTCAAAAACACCAGTTAATTAATTAATTAAAAAACTTAAAGGCCTGGGACTCCTTGCATTCAATCCCCAGTACTGCAAAACTACAGGAAAAAAAAAAAAAAGATGCACTCAAAACTATAGAGGCGAAGGCCCAAAATCCAGCATTTAATGTCTCCCTGCCCACCTCCTCACTTCTACCTGTGTGCCTGTGGCACCTTTCCAGAATCTGGGAAGTTTGAAAATCAGTGCTCTATGGCAGGAAGAAGTCCAAGTACCAGGCTGGGATAAAAGCTTCTACCCCTGGAACGACTGAGCATAGTAACTGGTAAGTGAAGGGTTTAACTCACGCAGATCATGAATGCAAACACTGGTAGCACTGGGCATCAGGCTGGAAGTCAAGACACCCAGACTGAATAGAGGTCCACTTACTAATCAGATTGTCTTTGTGTGTGTGTGCGCGTGCGTGCATATGCATGCACGTGTGCTAGCAATCCAACTCATGGCATTCTGAACAAGTGTCCTACCTCTAAACTATACCCCAAGCTTCACAAGCCATATCATCTCAAGTTTATTATGTGACCTTGCTGGACCTCAGTTTCCTTACATGTAAACCTGAACAACAGGGTCACTGTAAGCACAGAAACCAGCACAGCAGACCTCAGTAAACATTAGCTGGGCCAGATTTAGGTAAAAGGTCTAGCCCTTTCAGCTTAAGTCAGACCCGTCATAACAATGGCCACAGAGAAACTGTTAAGAGGTGGTGATCAGCCACCCTCAGGAAAAATTTTGATAAGAGAATAGAGGCTCAGCTGCCAACTGGCTTGGGCCTGGAACACATTCTAAGGGTCAAACCAGAAGGAAGGGGTTAAGTCTCTGCAGTTACAACCTATTAATCAGTAACACTGTTAAGAACAAGTTCCAAGCAAAAAGCATAGTATACAGGGTAAGAACTGTATCCTCAGCAAGCTGCAGGGTGGCCAGTTGAGAGGAGGAGGAGAAATGTCACCTTCCTTGCTCTAGAATGCACACAGTCTTTTGTCTGTACTAAGCACTGAATACCTTGGATATACTAAGGCCTCACACATGCTAGGCAGACATTCTACTACTGAGCTATATACCCAGCCCTTATTTGTTGTTTGTTTAGAGGTAGGATGTCAGTAAGTTGCCCAGGCTGGCCTCAAACTTGCAACTGGGCTTGGGCTCCAGATCACTGGGATCATAAGCATTTGCTAACATGTCTGGCCCGTACTTCTTCAATGTTGTCAAGAAGTCACATTATCTTTTCTGTCAGCCATGAACCCAGGAAATCACACTCTTCTTTTGCCAAGCAAAGCCCTCTTCTCCCAGAAAAGCTTTTTGCAAATGCTCCTACCTACAGAATTTATCTAATTTCTTTTTGGACCTGCATGTTAAACACTGAAATGAGAGCTGGGCCTGGTGGCACACACTTTAATCCCAGCACTTAGGAGGGTGAACCAGGAGGATTGTTGCAAGTTTGAGACAAGCCTGGGCTACAAAGTGAGCCCAAGGCCAGCCTGAACTGCATAGTGAGACACTGTCTCAAAAACAAAACAAAACAAAACACAACACTGAAATGTATTCTAGTTAAATTTCTCATTAGGATATCCAACCATTGCAGCTTTCCTATGTTCATTAGGACCTGATTTTGCACTTCTATTTTTTTTTTTTTTTTTTTTTTTTTGCAGTACAGGGAATTGAACCCAGAATTTTTGCACTGAGTTACATCTCCAGTCCTTTTTAGTTTTTTAAATTTTTTTTTTTTATTTTGAGACAGTGTCTCTAAGTCACTAAACTGTCTAGAATAGGCCCAAATTTATGATCCTCTTGTTTTAGTTTGTGCTAGGATTATACTTGTGTTCTCCACACCTGGCTTGATTGTGTACTGCCTAAAGCTCCTGGCTTCATCCACTAGCAAATGTCACATGGCCCAGGTTGTTGATTAGAAAGATAGAGAAGGCACAGCCCTGCACTATACTGGACAATCTCCCTCCAGACTGAGAGTTCATTCTTGTACTTTCTGTACTCATCACTAATCCCTTGAAGAGAACTAGTACCAAGCCCAGGGGCTTAAACAGGTCTTGCTAAAATCTAGAGTTGTAACCAATATAAATATTCATTATTGGAAGAATGGCCAAATACAAAGCAATTTATACACTCAAAATAACTTCACACAAAATTTTAAAAGCACAATAGATTGAGTTATTCTAAGACACACATTTTTGTCTCGACACCATAAACAATATTGCGTGCTCTATAGGCACAGGCATAGAACTGCATTTTACATAAATGCACCAAAAGCAGTTTGGGGGTGATATGTGCCAAACTGGAGTTACTGTGAGAACACTGGATTTAGAAGGTAACCAAGGAAGCCCTTAACTATGGCTTAATCTTTAGGAAAATGCATTTATTTATTACATGATTAAAATATAATTTAATTGTTCCAGATTAATAATATCTGGAAATTTCTATGTTCTACCAGTTTAACAAGTTTCCAGGGAGAGAAGGGCTAACTTGAAATAACCCATGTTTAATAAACACTGATTGGTGTGTTCTATCTAGATAATTATGAAGTATGTATTTCACAACTTGCTCACTAATAATTCTGCAGGCAGGGCATGGTGGCACATGCCTGTAATCCCAGAACTCTAGGAGCTAAAGCAGGAAGACCACAAGCTGGACACAAGCTTGGGTAATACAGGTTGGGATCTCTCTGCCCTAAGACAAAACTCATAAGAACCCAGACAAGTATTTGGGAGCTGGGTCAAGACTGAGCATAAAGAGCAGTCTCTTGGGTCACTACAGTGACAGACCCAGGAGCATGGGAGGAATTGGGGCAGGGAGACATCCCAAAGCATGTTTCAGAAGTTCACGGAATATGAAGAGTGTGTCTTAAAATCACGACAACTGAGAATAATTCTCCAGAGACAAACCCCAAGTGAAGGCAATGCCCCACAAGGCTGCGGTAGAAACATGACGTTCAGGCATGTCCTTGGCACTGAGCCCAGAAACCCAGGGTAACACTGCAATAAGCAGGCTCTGGACATCTCTCTGGATCAAACTTGTGCCTGAGAGATATCACTTGCCTGGTGCTGACATTCAAGGTCCCTGCACCTCCCAGACACAGCCCAGGGAGGTGAGCGAGCAGCAGAGAGGTACAAGATGAACAGAGACCTTCCTTATCACTGCCATTATTCAGGAAACGAGGTGATGAGACTCAGTCTCTTCCAAGGTCTTCTTGAAATGAATGATCTTGAACTTGAGGAATCTGGTGTGTGGTGGTGCCATGGGGAAAAGATGTGGGAATAATGGAAAGCTTGCTGGCCTCGCCATCTATGCCTAAGTCACTATACGATCAATGACATGATCACTGGGTTGGCTTCGTGTGCTGTTAGTGTTACTTAACCCCTGACTTCTGCTTTTAGAAAATCACAATTTTCCACACATATAACCTTGACCTTGATTCTCACAAAAGAGGAAAGAGTAGAAAATGCTCTTAGTGGCTCATGGCATCTCTCTACACCTAAGCAGAGGGCAAGGTCATGGTCTTTTTCTTGATCAATGGATCTTGCTGGGCTATGGCTGCCTCCCTCCAGCATCTAGACAAATATACCTCTCATTCCTAGTCCTGAAGCTTAGGAAAGATATCTGTGGGGGCAGCAGGCAGAAGAAAATGATCACTGTGGTCATGGGTGGATGCCCATGCTCTAGGCTATCATCCATTTGTGATGAGTCCTTACAATTTACAAATTCTAGGCATCAATATAAAATTAAGAGTCAACCTATACCATTCCTTCTAACTCTAAGCAAGTAATAGGATGATATTAAATATGAGAAGACAGTGGGGAAGAGCAGGGTGTGGTGGCACATGTCTTCAATCTCAGCATTCTGGGAAGCTGAGGCAGAAAGGTTATAAGTTCAAGGTCAGTCTGGACAACTTAGTGAGACACTGATTCAAAAGAAAAAGAAAAACATGGACTGGGGATGTAGCTCAGTGTGAAGGGCATAGGTTCAATTCCCAGTAGCACAAAAAAGGAGAGGAAGAGGAAAAAGAAAGAGGAGAAGGAAAAGAGAAAGAAGAGGGAAGGGAAAGAGGAGGAAGAGGAAGAAAAAGAAGAAGAAGAAGAAGAAGAAGAACAACAACAACAACAACAACAACAACAACAACAACAGCATCAAGGGAGAAAGGTAAAATTCCACAATGGCTCTTTGCAAAACTTTTTAGATGTAGGATGATCTGATTATAGCCAAAAGAATTTTCTTTAATGTTTAACTAAGGGCTTCCTGGCTGCAGTCTCAGTCTGACCCATAATCCCTGTAATTCCCTTACCAGCCACAGTATTCACAGAGGTGTCAGCCGGCACTGCGGGCTGCCTCCCTCCCTCTGGCCTCTCTGCATGGATCTCTGGGTGATTGACCTTCCTTGTTTGCAGAGTTTCCTGAATTGGCCTGAAGGTGGCAATACTGTTGATCCCAACCCTCCCTCAGCCAGAAACCTCCTGAATTCCTAGGGCTGGAAGACGCAGAGGTCAGTTGTGATTTCTGAGACAGGTATGAGGCCTTCTGGCCTCTATAATCATTATCACAGCATACACTCAAGCACTTTTAAATCTCTTCTGGAACATGGAAGGAAATGGGAAGGACAGAAGGACAGTGCCTCTATGGTAAAGCTGTAAATTTGCTGCTGCTTTCTCAAATATCACAAGAGAACAGACACAGCAGAACTACAAGGACCTCACATCAAGACGGGGAAGGATAAGATGGAGAGAAGAACCATCTTTAGGTCCAGGTGTAGAGACACAAGCCTGCAATCCCAGCATTCAGGAGACTGAGGTAGGAAGATCACAAGTTTGAGCTAAACCTGGTACCGAATTCAAGGCCAGCCTTGACTACGTAGGGAGATCCTGTCTTAAAAAAACAAAACAAAACGAAACAAAACAAAACACTTCTCTCTTCCACGTTTCTGTCCATCTCTCCACGGGGAGGCACTCAGGGTTATCAACTCATTGGAGAGTTAAAGGACCTCCTCCAGGTATACCTGGCACTTCAATTCAAGTATCTCAGTCAGCAGGTCAGCATTCTCTCCATGGCCTTGCTGCTTATTTAGTAAAGGGCTCTAAAGACACCACTGGAACAAAGGTTTTGTTTTCTCCCTAGCCTAGCCACCCTTTCCAAAATGGCAGCAGAAAGCCCCAAATCCAAGGGGACCAGTGACCTCTTACCTTCATCCCAAAGGACTGCATCCGGATGGCCACCTCTCTTCCAATCCTGCCCAGGCCAAGAATCCCCAGGGTCTTTCCATTCAGTTCTGTTCCCATGAACTGTAACAAGACAGGCAAAAGACAAGAGGCCAAAGTCAGCACTAAGAGAGAACTCAGGCCCTGCTCCCAGCCAGGGGAGGCAAAGCTGCTGCTCACCTTCTTACGCTCCCATTTGCCAGCCTTCATCGAAGCTGTTGCTTGGGGAATCTGCCTGCAAGGACAGAAACAGCTTCAGCAGGACCACCTAGGCCCCCACTAGCCCAAGAAGGAGGCACAATGACAACTCTTCACAGTCACCTGCCCTGGTTATTTTCCCAGAAACCAAGCTCAGTGTGGGTCTGTAGTTCAGGAGGGAAAGAGAGGGTGAGAGAAGGAAATACTTCAGAAGACCTGATTTGGGAACCCTGGGATCTCTGACTTTAGCAAGAAGTCCAGGAAGAGATCCTGATCCACCTCAGCCACTGAGGTAGCAATGAGAATGACTTTAGAGGAGTTCTCTCCTCCAAACAGTGGCCAATTCCCCAGAGTTTGCAAGGACAGATGAACAGGACACTGGGGGACTCTGATGACAGATGTTCTATCCAAAAGTTTAAAGAATTATCTTCATTTTCCTATCTTGTTGGGACCACAATCCTTGATATCTTCTATCAGGAGATCCCTTATTGCTTATTCTTCCTTAAGAGTGTTTCAAGTCCCAAAGATTTTGGCCCGGTCTGGGGTGTGTAGGTACCATAGTCCAAAAACATCCACTCTATCCTGGTCCCAGCACTTCCAACATCTACACCACCTTCCTGCTCTATCACCAACCCCTGCTACCTGCACACATCTCACAATTTATCCCCTCTTTTTGGTTCTTATGGAGGTCTGAATCTCCATGTTTTCTATGGAAGACAGAAGTTGTAATTAGGGGAAACTTATAGGTCAAAGGGTAGTCATGTTCTATGGGCATGACTTGCAGGTATCTCTAGAGGCAAAAACAAGATGAGAAACAAGGTGTAAGGAGTATCTTCTCTAGTTTATTTTATTTTATTTAGGTTTTTTTTTTGTTTTGTTTTGTTTTGGTGGTTCCGGGGATCAAATTCACAACCTCACGCCTGTCAGACAGGAGCATAAGCCGCTAAGTCAAACTCCCAACCCTTGTCTTTTAAGGCAGGGTCGCACTATGTGGCTCAGGCCAGCCTCACTCATGTTGTAGCGCAAGCCGGCCTCAAGCTCACAACACTCCACCTACCTCAGCCTCCCGAGTGCTGGGATTAAAGGCATGCGCCACCATGCCTGGCTTTTTCTTCTCTAGTTTAGACTGTAGAAGAAATTGTTCATTGGTTCATGGTTTATTGAGATTCATTGGTTTATTGAGACTTCTAACTGCGTGGAAGTAGGCACTAGGGCTTAACAGCTTGCCCTGCACCATGTGACTGCAAGCAATAACGAAAGTAAAGTAATCCCTTCTTAATGGGGTGCCTGTTTCTTAGTTTTCATGCATCTTTGATGAGGGAGGTCACGGATGAGGGGTGGGATTGAAGAGTTTACTTAAATTATAGTACTCTGTTTACTTCTTTAGTAAAGCAGGTCCTGGAATAGGAGAGAAATAACTCCTGGTTTCAAATCCCTTCCTTCTACATCCAGAAAAAAAGTAGAATTAATTAAACAGAAAGTGGCACCAAAATCCCTCCCCTACTCAAAAAGAGAGGTGGGAAAGAAAGAGAGACCACTGAACTTAATAGCACAAGTGAAATAGGCTTCAGTATTTCTCCATGGGGAGGGACACTCAGCCCTGATGTGTTCTGGGCCAGCTTTAAGACCCTCCTAGGCTGAGACCATTCTTCTTTTTAAGTTGCCCTCCCTTTTCCTACCCCGCCTTCACTGACAAGTAATACCACTGAATACCTGAGGTCCCACATAGGTAATCTTGGCCAGGAGTTAGAGCAAAGGTTTACTTACTCTTCAGATCCTTCCCCTGCAAAAGGGAAAACAGGTCTTGAGGTAAGAAAATGGGAATTTTTTTTTTGGTTTTGGAAGGTTTCTGGCCTGAGCAGAGAAGATGTACTAGCCTCCTTGACCTTCTGGTTTAAGGATCCAAGAATCTTTTAAGAGACTTGGAACACCTTTCTCCCTTGTTTATTGGGAGGCTTGTTCTATCACAGAAATGTGTAACATACCCAGTGGAAGTACCTCATTTTGTTAAATGACTTCCCAACATAAGAGGAGTATTACACAGTATGTGTCACATCAATTTGGTCACTAGCCTCTCTCTTCTTCTCAAGAGGCACCCCTACAATCTCTGCTGGAAGAGCAAGAGACTTGGTCACTTTCATTCCATTGTGTTATGAATCCACAGGTAGGCAGAGAGCAGGTACAATACAGAGTCAGGTAAGCTTTATGTGCCGTAGGAATCTGCAAGGAAGATAGCCCAGTTAGGGAAACTACACAGAACTTCTTAGATGAAATAACACTAGAGCTGAATCAAAAACACAAACAGAGGTACCCGAACAAAGATGGGGAAGGATGCTCCAGGCAGCGGAGTATGGAGAACACAAGCAAGGGTTGCAGGCTAGAGAAAGTATAGGAATGCAGATGTTGAGAGAGGGAAGTTTGGAAAGAGAAAGAAGGAAGAATGCATCTAGCACACTCTTTCAATGGGCCTGATCCTAAGTAATGAGCAATAGATCTGCATCCTCCATCTCCTCATGTGCACTTTCTAGTAACTGGAAGTCACCTGAGTTCTGTGCTGAACACCTAAGTAATGAAGGCTAAACAGAGGATTGACAGCGCCAAAGGTTCTCAGTGGTCTGAACATCACTACGCTGAAACATCACCCCAGGGCCATTTTGCTTGGCAATCATAATAACTGATGTACCAGAGAGTTTGGCTCTGCTGAGAGGTCAGGCACTTACCTGGCCAGACACATGATCATCCCACAGGTGAGCTCCGCAGCACTGAGGCTGTTCCCATTGGGGGTGCTAAAGACCAAAGGAAACAGGCGACATCAGTCAGTGGGCCCAGTCCCAGTATTCCATTATCTCACCCTATGTCCCAGTGCTGGACAGCCTGAGATAATCTTGCCCTAAACTCAAGGTCAGAAGGAAATTGCCTTTCTCTGGCTTTTTCTTCCCATGCAGAGGGACACCATCAGGGAAACACACAGATCCCTCTCCCTGTAACTCTCACTTCCCCCAAGGCAGTGAAATGTCTTGCATGACTGGGAGATGCATGCATGCTCAGTCCTTTCCTCTCTCCTCATTGCAGGATCTATCTGCATGCAGAAAGCCCAGTTCCCTGCTGCCTCATTCTATTGAGGCTGAGTCTAGGAGGGCTGAGCCAGTCTACCTAAGTCAGAGGTCAGACACCATCCATGGGACTCCGTCAAGGTATCCAACATGGCTTGTATTGGTAGCAAAGCTAAGATTTCTGTCACCATCTGTTTGACTTCTCCTGACTCAAGTTCTGAAGCGAGGAAGCTCCTCACTCTCTGGCACACAAGGCAGTACTGACTCCGCCCATCTTACAGAAAGAGGAACAGAGGCTGCAATGCAAACCTTCTCTTTTCTTAAAGGTTTTTTTGTTTTTGGAAGAATTTAAAGCACTTGTTTACCTTCCTTCCTCTACTGGGCCTTTGATCTCTAGAAATGAAGGTTACAAGGAGGAAAACTCAAGTGATCATATAGGTGCTAAAAGACTCCCAAAGCCTATCTTTCCATAAGACCACCAGGCTTCCTGTTCTTAGTCAGCAAGCAGGCTACAGTGGGGGAGGAGGTAGAGGTGATGACTGGGGTTGACTGCCTCTGGGTCCAGGGCAAGAGTGCAGGATGAGTTATCCTTTAACATTTCTACCCTCCGATGTTGACCTCAGTCAGATGCTCAGTCAATTAACCCCTACCCTCCAGGAGAAAATGGAAAGTGGGGGAAGGGAACAATCTTAAGGACAACAAGGTCCCTAAGGGAAGAGAAAGGGTTTGAGGTCATAGAGGGGACAGGGATGGCTTTGGACACCATCTAAGTGCTTGAACAGGTATGGTGCAGTACTGGTGTGCTGACAATGACCATCTGACCATGGATTTCTGCCAAAAGAGTTCTTAAGGGGCCCTTCCTTACTTCTGAGCCTGGAATGCTGAAACACAAAATGATGCCTTAGCTCCAGAAGGTACAAAGATGCGAGGAAGAGAAAGGATGCAGTCAACCCAATAGAAGGTTTGTGGCTCTGGACAAGAATAGTGTAGAACAGAGCTAATGAAACCAGTCACAAATAGACCAGTGGAGGGGGAGGGCCCGAGCTGGAGCAGAGAAGGCAGACAAACTCACTAAGGTTCTCTGATTCCCAAGCCAGCCTGTAAAGGTACAAGCCCTACATGAGGGTAGGTTTGTGGAACTTCCTGAGATTCCGCAGAGTCAGTCTCACCAACCTTGGGAATGCCTAAGTTGTAAGGGTGACCATCCCTAGGGACTCAGGGGATCCTTCTGGAATCTCTTCTGTCTGACTCACTTCTCTAAACCAAGTTTTCCCTCTCTTCATGTGGTCTTTGCATCCCTCCCTCAGCCTCCACGACTTACTTCATGACCAGGATGCCTTTCCTTGTTGCAGCCTCAAGATCCACGTTATCCACACCTGTGCCAGCCCTGCCCACCACCAGGAGCTTCTCTGCGGCATCAATGACATCAGCGGTGACCTTGGTGGCTGAGCGGACAATAAGGCCCTCGCAGTCCTAAGAAGAAAAACATCTGGAACTACAAACTTGTTCTGCAAGAACTTCTGAAGCATCAGGGTAAAGCTTACTCCTGGTTAACAGATACGGAGAGTCGGTGATGCTGCCACTTTAGCTTTGGTGTGCTCACTGCCAAATACAGTGAGGACCAGGACTCATGCCAAATTTTCATTTGGAATTGAGTAGACTACAGCTCTAAAACATGTGGTACTTTGCCTGGCACAGTCAACAATCGACAACATCAGCCCACAGGCTCTGATTTCCCGGCTCATCCTTCTATAGATGGGAGCACAGTGGGTGTGCGTAGCCCAGGGCATGCCCAAGAAGCTCGGTCAGAGTTCAGAGACCGCTTCCTAGTCAACTCCATAAAATCTTAACATTCCTGAACACTGTTTTGCTCAAAGTGGGAGCTCCTATGAGCTGGCTGACTGTGGCTACAGCCTAAGAAAGAAAGGCAATGTCTTTTGTATACACATCTGGTATACACATCAGTCCAACCTGGGTTGAAATCCATGCTGCATTCCTTACCAACTATGAACCTGAACTTCAGTCTCAAGTGTGTGAGAAGTGAGACAGCACAGGAACAGCACCTGGTTCAGCCCAACAAACACCACCAGCTCCACTGGACATTAAGCTACTGAAGGGCAAAGGTGGGATCTAATTCCACTTTGCAAGCCCATACCTGACATATGAAGGCACTCAATAAATGCTGGTTGACAGAACGACTAAATGAGGTGAACGAAAGTTACAAATACTGAAAGAAAAACATTTCCTAAAACAGACACCAAAAAGGAATGACATGGAGGGCCAGGAGAAGAAATATCTATGGCTCAGACATGCAAACAATATTAGACTAAAAAACAAACA
>RJWM01034663.1:0-19560 GCA_004363535.1 Dasyprocta punctata | reverse complement strand
AAAATAAAAAGTGTTAGTACCACTGTTATTTTAGAGTTAAATTATGTTTCCCTAGGTTTCTCCACAAAGAATTTTCTCATTTATGTAATTAAATCCAAAAATTAGATGTTTTAGAGGGGGTTCTCTTGACAATATTATTTAAATATAAAACCATTTTTTTGTGTGATTTTAATATTTTTCCTTCATTAATCACTATTAGCGTACTCTGCATTTTAGTCAATGTTTTATGTCAGTCTCCCTAGTTTAAGTATAAAATAACTAAATGTAGAAATCATATCCTTTGTTTATATTCATCATAATCTTATAAAACAGTGACCTTGTGTGTAGTGTATCATAGATATTTCATAAATATTGTGTGAATTTAGTGAACAGTGAATGGATGGACTGAACTTTAACTGATAGATAATAGATGTTTATAAGTTTCCTTTGCCTTGTTGTTCCTCTTTTTCAAATGAAATATATTTTGTATGACTCATTTATTCAAGATATTGATTGAAATTTCTAGATTAATATGACAAAGTATTCCCAACTGAAAATTATTTTCACAAATTCACATTGATGTTTATATGTATACCAGATCTTCAATTATAAGGCTCTAAAGAAATTGTTATCTTAAAATATTTTAGTTTAAACACTGTGAAAGAATAATTCTAATATCATATATTTCCTAGGATATTGACATTACCTGAACTGTAGAAAGATCTACTCTGAATTCTAAAATTCTTTTAAGTAGCATATTTAAAAATAAACATAACTTATATAGATTTTTAAATGAAATTTGAAATATCTGTACCTTGGGTCACATAAAACTAGCTCTGGGTTTCAAATTTCCATAGACTCTTATTTCTTGGACTTATATTAAAAGAGAAAACAAATAAAAATGAAACTAGTATCAGTCTACTGAATATTGGTACACATTACTACAGAGGGGTACCACACATTTTTAGAATTGTGAAAAAATATAAGGTTCACGTTGAGAGTAAGAAATCTGGTAACTCAAAGAAGAGGATTACAAGCTGAATTTCTTTGAATAACAAATAAGTAACAAAGAAAGTGATGAAAAAAGGTGATATAAATTGTTATACACAAAATACATCTATACTATTTTCTCTAGATCAATTTTTTGTTTTTTTGTGTGCATGTTTACAGTACATAACCTTTACAGTCTTTGTGTGGAGTTGGTACATGTACATAACAGATCTTCAACTGTTTTCCTTTTCTTTCTTCCCCCTCCAGACATGTTTTAATCCCTTTCCCATTTGAGAAAGATTTGATTTGATCTTTTGCCTGTTTCTGTTAAAAAAGATAACTAGGAAAATACGTAGATAGATAATAGGAGCCCTAATGATGATGATGTCTTGTTAGTACTTTGTTAGAATGGAGGAGAAGTTTACTCTTCAGTTTCATCATAGTTATAATGGAGCATATTCTCAGGGCTTGCATATTAGTTGACTGAGCAAAATTTCAGGCCTTCCACTCCAGTGCCCCATTTGTAATCATTTGAAAGACAACCTATTATGGAAAGCAGAAACATCAGAGTGACTCCCCAGATTTGGAGGCAGATTTATTTTATCTCAACAGGCACTGATATGAATCATTCCCAAAATATAGGCTCTGAAGGCTCTGGGAGGAAAGGTCTTATGGGGTCTGTAAAGTAGACTTGACTGTCTTTGGTTGGTTCTTACAATATATATCACAGTAACCAGCAATGCATCATAGTGATCATCTGTTTCTAGGAGACAGTAGTAACAGGAACTGTAACAGGAACCATTACCTGGGCAACTAAGAAATTGAAGTATACTGGCTGGGAGGGGGGAATTTTCTGCTACAAACCTAAGCAATAGAAAGAGATGACAGTGACAGACATACATCTAGTGTGCTGCAAGGGCCTTCTCACCCACCTGCTGTTGGTTTGCTTGTTTTCCATTTTAAATGTGCTAAATCAAATTGCACCTTTAGTAATACTTATCTCATAACTTATGATCTGTTTCAGTACTAATTTCTTAAACTGGACATGTAGCTACAGGCACATATAAATGACAGTGACTTTACTTAAACACTCGGTGTGCTTTCCAGTGAAAATGTCAGAAAGAATCAATGAAATGGCAAGATGTAACCAGTGTATATTCCAGAAAATTAAGCATTACAATTATTTTCTTGCCTTTTTCCCCAAAAGAGACAAAATGAATAGAAATTGGTAGAATATCTTAAAATAAAGACTTCCACTTTTCATCATTAACTAGAAAACTGGAAATTTTCCAGGTTTGAAATGTGCTATGTGAATCTATAACAACAATTCTAAAGGAAATGTCTTTTCACTTGATATTCTTTTAAATTCTTCAATGCTTGAATACAAAATATCACAGACCAAGAATTTATGGTATTTTAGTACCTTGGAGTTCAATATATATTCTATTGTATTAATTTGCTAATGTAATAGGTCATGATATGTTACCAGTTTAAAACAACACGAATTCATTGTTATGTATGTAGTTTTGGATGTTAGAAGTCTGTGGCTATCACTACAAGAGGTGAAGTGTCATCAACACTGTTTCTTTCTGGAAACTTCAGAGAAGAATCAGTTTCCTCACCCTTTTCAGCCATCCCCACTCCCCCACCATGGATCCTTCAATATTCAAAGTAGCAATAGTCAGGCTAATATGTCTCAACATGCTCTTCAAACTTTTTTTTTCTCCCTCATCTCTATTTAACAAAATTTATACTGCATTCATATTGATTGTTCTAGTTAATAGCCTTAATACTAAAATTAGTAGAGTATTACCTACTCCAGGTTATTTTTAAACTACATTTGAGATATGGTTTAAGGAACAAACTGATCAACAGTGACTTACTTTGTAAAATTAGAATTTTCATTTTAAACCAAAGTATTTTAGCATTTCATCAAATATGTTGCAACACCTTTTGTCATCTCTCTCTTTCTTGTTTTTGTGCAAATAGTAATACCAAAGCAGCACCCAGATTTGGAGGAAGATTTATTTACATCAACAGGTACTGTTCAGGATCATTCCCAAAATATCAGACCCCAAATGCTGAGGGAAGGAGATTTATGAGATTGGAAAGGGAAAGTACATATGTAGAGTACTTGGCTGTCTTTGATTGGTTCTTACATTGTGCATCATCGCGATTAGCTATGCATCACAGTGGCCAACTGTTTCTAGCGGACAGGAGCAACCAGAACTGCAATAGGAACTATTACCTGCACAAGTAAGAAAATGAAGTATACTGACTGGGAGAAGGGCATTTTCTGTTACAGTTCCTCCCTCTTTTAGTTTTCCATGCAAATATTTACTGAACATGTAACATGTGATCTTTTGAGACAATACCCAACCAGAAGCAATAACACTGGGGCTATCAGTGGTCCTAGGATAGGCCCTAGCCAAGGTTCCCAAGATTGTTCATTATAGAGTTTTGTCTTAACTTGCTTTAGCAACAAACATAATTTAGGCCTGTCTTTTTCTGTAACATTACTCTGGAAAGGTAATAAGGGAGTTAATCTGATCCAAGAGAGTGCCCAATGTGCCTTGTACAGTAATCAAATTTTGGTCAAATGTTTGATTGATTGTTTTATTCTGTTAGGGGAACCATCCTTAGAGGTTAAATCCAAAACCACAGCTAGCAGGAGACAGGGCAGCAAGGACTGGGGTAAGCAGCCTGAAAAGACACAAAAATCAAGGGGAATAGGTATGGATCAACCCCGTGAATGGTGTCAGCAGGCTTCAGCAATGCATGGTCTGGTCAGCATGCAGAGTGACCAGTGCAGGGCTTTGAGTGTGTTGTCTCTTCAGAGTAATTTGTCTGGTCCAGGTAAATTTTCCTGCAAATCTGAGGCTGGATTTCTGAAATTTGTTGAGGTAGCTAATATGCACCTGGGTTAAATGTGTGTGCAGGGGTGTCTACAGGTATAAGAGATCTTTTAGCAAAACTTTTGTGGACCTTGTTACAAGCTGCTTCTGTAGGGTTATGTTTTATTTAGTTATCTCTTTTATAAATACAGGCTCATTTTTACTACCAGTGGTTAAGTGTAGGCTCATTATCACAGCAGGACTCTACAAACATTTGTTGCCCTGTCAGTATGGCTAAAGAATGTCTCAGGCCAGTCTGAGTGGGTACAGAAGAGTACAACAGATATTTTTAACCCCTATAAGGCTTTACTTCTGTGTAATCTTTCTATGTATCTTTAAATGAGGAGAGACAAGTACAACATGTGGCACCTGAACAGTTAGTCTTCAGTCTAAGGTGAACTTGTCAGCTTTCTTGATTAGAATAAGAGTGGCAGTTAGAGCATGGAGGCAAAGGAGGGAGGCAGCTCTTAGCAACCAGATCCAAATATTTGCACAGTTAGGCCACTGGGCACTCCCAATGGGCAGACAGTCTGAGTAAGCTTCATCGTTTTTATGAACTCAAGGATCTAAACTCTGTAGAAACAGCAACTCTAATAAGTTTGCAGAGATTTATTTTTCTTGCAACTTGTTTCTGTCAGATATTATAGCAGATCTTTTGTGCTTTTCTATCAGGCAGGTTGAGTGTCATTAATCAGAAGTGCTTTTTCAAAGAAGAAAAAAGTTTTTGAACCTCTGGGAAATTGAGTCCAGGTCAGTCTAGAATTTCAGTAGGCAGAAGAAGGCAGACAGACAGACAGAGTCCTCCTCCCTTCAGGGTCCAGTGTGAGCCACTCAAACAGGGAGCCAGGAATCCTCCTCCAGGGGGACTCAAGAAATCTCAAGTGTAATCCTTCCCATCAGGACCTGGAGAGGTCCTTACTCCATCTGAGAGGGTCATGAATCATGACCAAAGAGGTCAACATGGTTGATCTTTCCAGCCAATGTGCTAGAGGCTATGGGAAACCAAAACAATGAAATAGCACCCAGGATTTGGAAGCATATTTACTTAGCAGATAAACATTTATTAGGAATCATTTTTTCCTCAAAATGTTAGGCCTCAAAGGCCCAGGGAGGAAAGTTTTTATGGAATTGCAAAGGGGACATACAGAGATAGAGCACTTGACCTTCTTTGATTGGTTCTTACAATATGCATTGTAGTGACCAGCTATGAATCACAATGACCAGCCATTTCTAAGTGACAGAAGTAACTGGAACTGCAACAGGAGCTATCACCTGGGCAGCTGAAGTACACTGTCTGGCGGTGGAGTGTGTGTGTGTGTGTGTGTGTGTCTGTGCATTTTTTGTTACATTTCTGTTCCTAAGCAGTAGTCTCCCATCAAATCTTCAAATAAGTTTTTACTTCTTTCTCTGCCCACCCTTTAGTACATGGTTTGTGGAAGTTTAAAAATCATTACAAAGAGTTTTATGATTATCTTTCATTTTTTCAAGAACATCCCTGGTATCTTCCTACTCTCAAACCAGGACTGCACCATGCAGGTGCTTAGAGAAAGTAAAATGAAGCACGAAATTCTTCCAGAGTGGGTTAGTGCTATTACCTGTCTGGAGATTGGTTTTATAATTTCAGTCACAACTTCCAGAGTAGTGATTGCCTTCTCGTGCCTTCTCATGAATTTTACTGGGCATATCATATTTTCCACCAGATGAAAATATTCAAGGAGCCACAATATCATATGTCAACTTCTGGAAATGTTTGTTTTTAAAATGTGTCATAAGAAGTCTAACATTTATTATCTAAGCATTGATTTATAAAAATCATTACATAGATTACAGTTTTAAGTAAAATTGATGAAATAAAATTGTTTCTCTACTATGACAAATTCTCTCCTGTTATCTGATATTTACTATCTAATTAATCCCAGATTAAATGGCGTATTTTTCTTTGTCATTCAAGTAGACACATTGATTTTAATTCTGCCTTAGAAATATATTGATTTGAATTTGCTCTTAAAATAAATTGCTATACATATGTGTCATAAGGAAAAATAAAGTTTAAGGTCTGAAGAACCCTATGGACAAGAAACCTGTCAAGGCTCGTATAAAGTTCTGTCTCTCTGTAAATTTTTTGCTAGCTATAAGGCCAAGTAATTTCTTCTACTGCTGAAAAGGCCATCCTTAAATTTTCAGAAATCCCAGGGCAGAAAAACTAGTCTAACAATCTGAGTGAAGAGGAGGCAGACACTGCCAGTGCCAGCTGGAATTGCTGATTTCACTATGAGGCAGACACACTCTTAAATGTAAAAGATAGCTTACCCTTTAACTCATTTATGATTCAGTCCCTTTCTCAGGCTATTCTTGTGAGAAATTTGTGGCCTGAAGGAATATTTAATGTAAACCAAAGCAATCAATCAATCAATCAAATAAGCAAACAAACAGCAATGAGTTTAGGGAATACTCCTAATGTTTATTTTTTGGAAAAAGGAGAAGTAAGTGTGATATTTAACCAGAGGATATTTAATCCAGAAATACAGACCATGGAATGGTTCATCTTAAAATAAGGAAAAAAGAAAGGAAAGAAAAAAGAAAAATATCTCAGTCATTGTGTAACATTTAAAACACATGGGCAAACAGGATTTGATGATATTCTTAAATGTTTCTGAATATACCATATGTTATTAAATGTTCTTAGCCTCTAATATCCCACATAGGATTCAGGACATAAAAATAATGTGTAGTCCATGGTGACATTTTTTAAAA
Source organism: Dasyprocta punctata (assembly GCA_004363535.1). Classification (NCBI taxonomy): domain Eukaryota; kingdom Metazoa; phylum Chordata; class Mammalia; order Rodentia; family Dasyproctidae; genus Dasyprocta; species Dasyprocta punctata. The sequence goes on along the minus strand of RJWM01034663.1, from coordinate 12,943 downwards.
AAATAAAGGACACATCAATAGACAGCTTGGGATACACTACTACTAAATGAATGAAAACATGAAACGTCACACCAATTTTCTTTCTTTAGTGTTTGAACACGGGAGTATACCTCTAATATCCCAATTTCTATAATGTGCTACTACTTTCCTTAAAGGCTTTAGATAAATAAAGGAATAATTAGGAAAATGTTGAATTTAAAACTATGAACATTAGTTAAGATTTTACTTATTTCTTTCTTTCTCTATATCTCTTACTTTCTAAAATAAGAATAGAAAGTCCAAACCAAACAAAACAAAACTAAAACCATTTAAAATTTTTGTGCAAAAGCACAATTGTTAAAAAGGTTTTACACTGCTGTTTTCCTCTTTCTGTTTCAGTTAGGTCTCAACTTCTGACACTGAAGGCACCCCTGCTTATCTCTTCCGGGCATTTACCCCTGGCAACTGGCAAAGTATTTCCCTCTTGTCAGCCTTATGCATAAAAGGGAAATTCTCCACAAACTCAAACTTCTGAAATGTACTTTGAATCCTACAAAATATACAATATAATTGTTTAAACATGAGTTGTAATTGCTCAATTATATGAAAAGAGTAGCTCAATTACTTTCTTGCACTTATTTTAGGGATTCATAATATGCTAATTTGAAACAATTTGATTAAGTACATGTTTTAAAAATATATGTTTCTTTAAAAATATAGACAATAAAATACCATCGAGGACAGTCATCTCATTGAAATGAATCTGCTTTTTTTTGTCTGAGAGATAATCAGTTTTCAATTTTAGACTGCTCAGTATTAGTTAAAATACTGTCTCACTGTGATGGAACTCGATGGAACTTGATATTGAAACTTGAATCATCATGCCAGGAAGAGAGACGGGGGGGCTTTATTATGTAAAAATTTTTGTTAAATATGTAAAAAATGACATAAACTAGAAGAAAGCATCCCTGATGCAAATCAGCAGTATATATTAATGTACAAAAAGATATTTTTCTTCACATATATAGATAAACTATTGATTGTTGATCATGAATACAGTATCAACAATATAAAGGTCAAAGTAATTTTTCCCAATACATATATTCCTCATTTTATGGCTTGCCTGTCTAATGACTAATTAGACTTACAATTGAGACTCCACCTGCTTTAGAATTACAGCCCATATTTGGATTTATGATAGAAGCACGTAAGGGGCAGGGTGGCGTTATGGTGAATCCTTGTGCAGTACAGTACTGTGACTTTGCTGATTTAACTCTGTAGTATAGTAATGTAGTATTATGTTCTGTTATGCATTATAGTATTGCATTAAGATTTATACAAATAAATTCAAAGTAATGAAGTTGGAGTTTCTTTTGACTATATCTTGGTTCTGAATATCATAATATACACGTGAAATATTCTTCATTTAGCAACCAATTCATTTAACAAAATACACGAGTGGAACTTGGTCATTAAACAAGGAATATCTATAATTATTTGCTTTCAAGTCATTAAAATACTGATAAAATTATATTTAAGAATAAGAATATTTTTTCCATTTTCACTTAAAAAACATAGTTATATATTTGGTGTATGTGTGAAAGAGAGAGAGACAGAGAGACAGAGACAGCAAACCTTCCCTTTACTACTATGATGCATGATCCATGAAGACAAAACTGATTTATTTTTTTTCACTTATACTCTCCCAGGCAGATAAAGCAACTTGAACATCACGAAATGTCAATCAACAGACTTTGAATTAAACAAAAGACTGAGAATCAGGCACATGTGGTTTAAAAGCAGAAGGAAAGAGGTATTATTAATTTTTGGATAGTCAAAACTATGTAATCATATATACATATATAATATATACATAAAATATAATATGCATATCACAGTTAATTTCCTCTAATATAGCAGATATTTTTTAAATTTCACTTTAAGAATCTTTTTTGGAAATAAAGATTCTTGACTGTGATTGTCAAGATTATTTTTATTTGAAATATTTAGTTGTAACATGAGACCCAAATGCATTGTTATTTGAACAAAATAAGGAAGTTTTAGTTATGTCTCATTTTTGTTCCACTTGTTTTTGTTTTAAGGCCTCATCCTAATCATGGCACACACAAATTGCAGGTGTTTTGAAACTTTTTTTAAATTTTTTTCCTAATGGAGAAAACTCTTAGGCAACCTGCAATTTGATAATAGCATTATTTATTTCCATCTCTTCTTTTTCACAACTGCACTAAAACTTATCTGTTACAATTTCTATTTAGTTTGTAATGCAGATGATGTATTTTAAAAGGCTGATTAGTCAGTTTTCTACAGTTGTGAAATTAATATTTAGGTTTAACTTGAATAATCTTAAATTTTTTTTCTGGTACTAATTACTAGTTTTCTGTCTAATAAATTCTACCTTTGAATACAAATTTTATTGCTAAAATTTTCACTGAATAAATAACATTATTGAAAATATATGTGAGATTAATATAATTTGTTAGAGGCAAACATTTTCATTGCAGAGCTTAAAAATTCTTAATAAGAAAAGAACAAAAGTATTAGTTAAAATATGAGGTGTGGTCAAAATACACAGTGAATGTTAAGTGTTAAAAATTTTATTACAGTAAAAGACAGATTGGCATTGATTCCCCTGAAAATAGTCTCCCTTGTTTTGAACACACTTTCACCATCCTTCTTGTCACTTTCTGTAGCAGTTGTGAAACTTTTCCTTCATGGGCACCTTTATGACGCGAGATGAAACACAGTGAATGCTGCTGCTGAATGCCTACCAGCAGAAGCACAGACCCCTAAGAACATTCAGGTGTGTCTTCATCTTTATTCATTGTATCAGGCACCATCTTTCTTTGGTTTTTCCCAAAGCCAAAATGACCATGAACAGTAAATATTTTGAATTGATATAGAGATTCAAGGCATCCAGAAGAACACAAATAAAGACATTCCCAGAAGAGGCCTTCCAGGATTGTTTCTAGAAGTGACAAAAATGATGATGCGCCTGTTATTATTATAATTTTAAAAAAATATGCATCACCATATTTTTATAATACTCCACATATCATACTTTCTCCTATGTCAAAAAATGCGTTGTATTTACTATGACTGAAATAGTAGGACAAAATCCAAAGCAATGCAGTTGACAGTCTGGAAGTAGATTTGAGATATGACAATGTCAATGTCATATTTCCATAATGCAGCACAGTTCCTTGCTTGGAATTGATTCTCTGAAACCACTTGATAATTTAATGACTAATTATTTTCTCATCAGCTCATCCTTTGGCAAAATCCTTCGGAGTACTGCTATGATCATACAGAGGGATGAGGAACAGCAAGACATGGCTGGAGGATAGAAGCCAAATCCAAAAATCTGTTAGAGTAGGAGAAATCTGGCAGATTCCAGGGGTGAACATGTAAGGAATTAATTACAAGGAATTAAATATGTCTAAAAGTATCAAGTGGCAAATTTTGACCCAGAGAAACAAGAAATTCATCTTAGAAAAGTCAAGAAAAAGGCAAATAAATACCAATGTAACTGTACATATATATATATGTTTTAGCTCATCTATATTTTTAGTCTGATCAAAATTCACTGAGAGAATTTGTCCAAGGGAAAAATAGTTATAAAAAGTAAGGTAATTTCAAGAGATTTGTCAGTCAAGTTACAAATTTAGATCTGTCAAATCATACATTTAAACATGTATATTTAATAGGAAAAAAAAATCACATAAATTACTATCTATAGCAAAGTATGTCCAGTTAATAAAGATGAATGTGACAATTCATTATTCAAAGCACTGAGATTTTTTTTATGTCTGAATTCTTCCATAAATCCACATTGAGAGAATGGTAAAGCCTGTGTCATTATCCACTGAAAAATTTTCTAAGAAAAACAATTTATCTTTTCAATACATTTCTATTAATATGAGATAACAAAATATCTATAAATTGCATTTCAGTAAAAGCATGTCCATTGAGCTTTAAAACACATAAACCATGTTACTGTATTAGGCTTTCCTCTGTGTGTGTGTGTGTGCACGCATGTGTGTGTCGGCGTATGTTTCCCTTGTGCTTCAGTATTTTCTATCTGGCAGTATAGTTGAGTGACCTAAGAGACTTTGTAAATAAAATCAGGGGAGCCTTACATTTTTTAATTTTATTTTAAAGAGGATAAAATCAAACAAAATAAAACAGAATAAAACTAATCAAAACAGAACAGTGAAAGTGATACAGAACTTCAAAGCAGGATAACAGGAAATCATCAATGGCTACCATAATGCCATCAGACATAATAAAACCAAACCAAACAGAACAGAATGAAGCCAGTCAAAACAGAACATTGAATGAAACAAAACAATAAAGTGAAACAACTCAGCAAACTGTCTGTGGCATCTTTGCATATCGTAGGGCTGATAGGGGATGTAGTAGCAGATGTAGCCTGAGTAGGATTCTATGGGTAAGATTCTACAGGGAGCTGAGAATTTTAGGAGAGAAAGCCTTAATACAGAGGCAAATAATTACCACCAGACTACTATATTATGCATTGCCAGCTAACAAACATTAAAAGTAAGCCTCAAGGGAATCAGTTTCCAAAAGACTTAACTACATTAGAGAACAAATTTCAATAGTACTTATAGGAATGAAAAAAATTCTGAAAGTAAAAAGGTAAAATTTACAATGTATGACATGTAATGAAACTTTTCCCAGGCAGGAGAAGACAAAAGAAAAATATCGTTCTTTTGAGGAATAAGAAAAATAATGTGTGCCAGATTGGAACAAAGAAATCAAAAATTTTCAAAATGTTATCTGATGTTTTGAAAAGAAGATAAAGGAGCCGGACGTGGTGGCGCACGCCTTTAATCCCAGCACTCGAGAGGCTGAGATAGGAGGAGCATTGTGAGTTTGAGGCTGGCTTGGGCTACAACGCAGGCCCAAGGCCAGCCTGAGCTACATAGTGCGACCCTGCCTCAAAAAACCAGAGCCGGGAGTTTGGCTCAGTGACTTAAGTGCCTGTCTGGCAGGCGCAAGGTTGTGAGTTCAATTCCCAGTGCCACAAAAAAAAAAAAAAAAAAAAAAAAAAAAAAAAAAAAAAAAAAAAAAAAAAAGAAGATAAAGGATTGATCATGTTCATATAAATACGTAAAATGCAAAAAAGAATGAAATTGCTAGAAATAAAACGGTGCAGAATATTTGCAATGAAATATATACTGGTTGAGGTAAACAATAGACTAGACATTGCAGAAAAGGTGGGTTATAAAAATGTAGCAAGCGAAACTAGTTGAAAGGTCACCACAGAAATAACAATGGAGAATAATGAAAAGAGACTCAGTGAATAATGAGTATAACTTGTAATGACCTAATAAATGTGTATTGGAATCTAACAAAACCTTTGGATAATTTTTCACACAATTTTTATTAACAAACCCTACTAGGATTGCATTAATCAGCCATTCCTGTTCATAATATTTATAATTCCATACTAATTGTGCTATGATAAGACTGCAAATGGAGAATCATGGTGTAAAGATCAGAAAGCTTTATCGTTTTTGGGGGTTTTTTTTTTTTTTTTTGGACTTCACATTTTAACTGGATTATTTGATTATTTATTGTGTAACAGCTCCACATTATGTGCAGACCTATCTCTTCTTGATTTTTCACATTCTGAAATTTTTTGCTCTTGTGAACATTTCATTGAAAACCTGGAGCTTTCTCTATGTACAGCCATCCCCCCAAGTGCAAGAGCTCCTATTCTCTGTAGTGTCTGATCAAACACTGGAATACCAGGAGTTTAGCGTCCTAGGGACTCTAAATGGCAAAATACAAGACAAAATTTTAAAAACTTCAAATTCCTAATTAGCAATCCTTTATCAGTGGGGCCAGAAAACAGAGAAAACTTCAATGAATGCCTTATTCTTATTGCTCTAAAAAATAAATAAAAACCAACCAACAAACACAAAGTGTACACAGCTCACTTCACTGTTCTTGACCAAACTCGCCCTGCTTGACTGAGGAGACTTATTATTTCCTTTGTCATCAGTTGCAATTTATCAGCTGCTATTGCTCCCAATCTATTCCTGATTTTTCTTCCTTTTTCCTTCACTTCTACCACTGTAGGTTTGTACCTTTCCATAAAGTAAACCACTTGAGTTTTGTTTCAAGTCAACATGGAAATTTATGGTTTGATAGCTTTGTGTGCATGCGTGTGTGTCTCTCGTCATTAGACTATTATAGACATGTAGCCTATTTTGAACCTACTAGCTCATTGAATTTTACAAGTTTTTTAATATGCTGCAATAAGATTCTATACTTTCATTTGTTTGGATATGAAAATAGTATGTCTTACAAGTCAAAAGAAAGGAAAAAAGAAAATTCAGATATAAAACCTAATAATTTTTATTGTACTTATTTTTAGTAAGTTTTTTTTTATATGTACATCTATGTGTTTTTGTTTGTCTCTGTGTAGGTGAAATAGAAAAGAGAATGACTAAAAAACTGATACAGATGTATTTCCTAATAAAATTTAGGCTATTTATTCTCATGTTCTTTTTTCTAGTTAACAGTATAGAATAACATTTACACTATTAAATATACTTTAATGCATGATTTTGAAATTTCAAGTAATTCATCAAAAATTTTATTAATTATACATCATGTCAACTACTTTTCTTCACAGAAGTGTGTTGAAACACAGTTTTAACTTATGTGTCACATTTTTTATTATGAAAAGTAAAGTAGTTTAATAAGTCAAAGATTAAGAGCTATTTTTAATTTCAAGCTCTTCATACATGTAAAGAAGTTTTAAATGGCTACTCCCATATTACAAGTAGACATTTTTCAAACAAATTACATATATTAAAAAATACAATATTTACTTTAGGTTTGCTGTAATTTTTTATTTCAGTGATTACTTATTCATATAATGTAGTTACTACTTTTGATTTGCAATATTGCTTCATATTTGGTGGTTATAAAAACTCAACTTCGTGTGTTTTATAATTTGTGTATAAGTTAGCAAGAGTAACCTATAAATAAGAACAAAAATTATGCAGAACATATTCCCATAATATTTGGATTTAGTGTAACTCTGCAGTTCAAATAAACAGCTGATAAATTCTGGCAATGATTGTATGAATGATATCATTACTGAAAACTTCAGGTACCATGTAGTAAATGAATGTCGAAAGTTGATACATTTGTATATTTTGATTCTTTTATTAGATCCCTATACTAAATATTTTCACAGTTTTTCATTAGAAGGATTTATACACATGTAATGTCTTTTATACATGAAAATATGTGAAAGAAATTTGAATAGAAGTATAAATATCAAACAATTTTTATTTTATTTTTTATCAGAGACTGACTTCCAACTGAACGGTTGCGTGTTCATTAAGGTTGATCATGATTATTATTATGCTCTTCATGTAATTTCTTTTGTGATCCCATATATGTAATGTCATTTATAGTTTTACTGCTGAAAACTGCAGTAATCAATTCTATTATGCCACTGAAACAACAATAACAAAATAATAATACCGTAAAAATGTTTGACCCCTTAATACACACATTATCATGGGCTAGTCAGTGAGAGTGTGCATCTTTAAAGCGATCATAGTTCAATTAGGAATGTGAAATTTATGTCTTAGAACAGCTTCAGCACTTCTAATGTTTACAAAAAGTGGCATGTCCCCCTCATGTTGTTATAATATACTCAACTGTGGCTATTAGAAGGTCTAGTTGGTAACGTCTACAAATTCCAATGCTTCTTTTCAAGTACATAAAAAAGAACCACTTTCTGCTCTCCATTATGGTGATGTGTATTTGCAGCATTATTAGCATGATTAAATTTAGTCATACTAGAATTACACAAATTATCTTTGACCAAAGCTGAACACGTTGCTCTAAGAAACGTTTCTTTGCTCAGATGATTAGTAATACCCTCTATCAGTTAATTTATGTGCTTCAATTCATTTCGAGTCTTTTCTGGAGATTTATTTTCCTCCTGTGATAGTATCATGTATCCCTTTTTCTTTATGCCCCTTGTAACTGTCGTTGAGTCCAGAAATTTGAAGATAAAGCCATCCCTTTCAATTTTAAACATGGATTTCAGGTAGGAAAAGACCTTCCTTCATCTGTTAGAGAACAGATACTGGTTTCCTTTCAAACCTGTTCTATGGAATTACCTTCTCTGAACTTACAGATGCAAGTTCCTTGTTAGAGGAATAGGCCTCTCTTTCAGGAATCCATAACCTCTCATTCCCTCTGGTGTCCGTGTATATACAGTACTGCAGGTCCTCCAGAGCTGCCTCAGGCCTCTCTACTCTCTTGTCCTCAGCAGCTGTTAATTTCCTAGAGTGTTCAGGATCACACCAAAATTCTAAATCAGAAGAGGAGGAAACCTTAAGACAGAAACTCATCTCCTGGGCAGCCCACAGTGTACCTAGACCAGTGGACATACCTTTTATTCTTTTCTTACATCTCCCCAAGGGAGAAACTAGACTAAATTGAACTGATTCTGCCCACTATGAAACAGAACATCTAAAGCATTGTGACCATCTTGTTCTCAGTGGTCAACAGACACGAAAAGCATACTGGCCAGCAGTACTCAGAGAGTGGTTAGGGATAAAACTGTCTGTCTGGCAGCCCCTCAACAGTCAGTTTGGGGCACCCTCTCCAAATCACTGAATCTGTGGAGAGAGGCTGGACGCTGAGGCCTTGCTTTGTTTTTCTTTTCTTTTCTTTCTCTCTTTCTTTCTTTCTTTCTTTTTTTTTTTTTTTTTTTTTTTTTTTTTTTTTTTTTTTTTTTTTTTTTTTTTTTTTTTGGTACCAGGGATTGAACTCACGACCTTGCACTTACCAGGCAAGTACTTGAGCCCCTGAGCTAAACTCTCAGCCCTTTCCTTTCCTTTCCTTTCCTTTCTTTTCTTTTCTTTTCTTTTTGTTTTTCATTCTTTTGCTAGTTCTTTTTATTTTTTTAATTTTAATTTTTTGCCTTTTATTGCTACATGTTTGCAATACATAATGATTACAGTAACTGTAGAGAAATGGTTCTTTGCTCGCAGCAGGGACTATGATAAATGAATTCCAGAGAAGCCCAAGTTACTGAGCATTTCCTCAATAACTCTAACATGGTGTCCTTCCTTTATGCTGTTACTTATGCAAGACAAAGAAACAAGTCCTTTGAAAATTCCCATGAAAGCTTAAACGTGGAGTGAAAGTTTCAGTCTTCTCTTTTCCTCTACAGAGAGAAAGCAAGGAGATGGCGTTGCTCTCCTTACTGTGCTTCACTGAACCAGGTGAGGGACACTCATTCGTTTCTGTACAATTTAATGTAACTGATTTTGTGCTCATCAGAGCTATAGAATACTCTCTTCTTTGGTCTCTGAATTTATTTCAAAGGCAAATAGTTTATGCATTGTCTTTCAGGCAATATCTTCAAGGTGGGAAGAAGAGTCAGGGTCCTCCTGTTCTCCATATTTCTGAGATCCACATTTTACTGTATCAGATTTTGTGCATTTTTTCTCTCTATACACCGTCACGACATAATTTTATAATGGTTTTTGAGAAATTATTATGTGATAATATTTATAGCACTTTGGAAACTGAACCACAATTACAGATGCTTCTTAGTTTAGGATGAGTTTTAATCCTGATAAAACCATCATATGTTGAAAACATAATAAATTTAAGATGCATTTAGCACATCTATGAAATTGAACAAAATAACAGTGCACTGAAGAGTATCACTTGTGTCTGATTGGGCATTGTGACTGACCACTGCTGCCCAGAACTATGAAAAAATATAGTATAATATTATTAGCCTGGGAAAAAATCAAAATTCAAAATACAGTGTGAAGATTCTACTGAATGTGCCTCATTTCTGTACCAACTGAAAGTTGAAAAATTATTAAGTTAAACCACTGTGCATTGGGAAGATCAACACTGTACATCTTATAGCTATGTTGGAGATAGCACAGAACTGATATTTTTTATAACCCACAGGAAAAAAGTTCTAGATGCTATGCTTTCTTCATATTGAGATGATGGAAAAGAGTGACCTGGGAGCAGCACATGACTATCTCTGTTATTCCACCAAAATTTGGACATCTCCAGCACTTAGTTAGCCCTTTGCCCATCCTAAGAATTTTTTTCCATTTATAACTCTATAAATTTCTGTTCAATTTTTTAAATGCTAACATATTTGAAGGTTTTAAATCATCAAATGAAGCTAGATATTCCAAAATACAGATTCTTACTTCCATTTAAAACCAGAAATTATAGCTTCTATGTTGCATGATTCATGCAAAAGAAAGCATACTGTTTATGATTAACTTATAATGATTCCAGAATAACCTTACTTTTTGTTGTTTCATTTTAAAATAATATGAGAAACCCAAAGTATAAATAAATCAAAAAGCAAAACGAGGGGAATAGGACACAGGAAGATAGATCTTTTACAGAAGAGAAAGGGAATAAGCGATGAGAGGAGGAGAGAGAGAGTGCAGGAGCAGGAGATAAAGGAAGCATTAAAATTTGTTATGCGTATATACCACATCCCCACAATGAATATAATCATGTACTAATAAAAAATTAAACCAAAAGTAGCAAAAATAAAGAAATAAAATACTGGTTAAAAGTCACCATTTCATAGTTGTGTTTTTGCCTTTCCTGGCTATGGTTGAGAGATTAAAAAAAAACTTAAGGTTCTGGCCCAGGGCTAACATTAATCCAACTTCTTTCTTGCTCTGGTGAAATGGCGCCTGTCTGCTTTCCCTGACAGAATGCCAAGAACAGCCAATGACTTTTGGATTCACTTTTCCAGGCTCTGCATGATACATACATTTATTTTCTCTCTACTCTGCCACACATGGGGGATTTCATACAATTTCTTCCCAAAGATTCTAATAAGGTCTGCTCAATACGGAGGCCAGCATTATGACTTCAAATCTATGAGATTCTCTGCGTAGCCTGGTCAGTAAGTTACTGCCTCATTCCTCTTGCTTCATTCCCTTAAACACTTCATTGACAGATAACTACATAATTTTCATGTATGAAATTTTTCAACCCATTAGTATCAGTAGTTCAGCCACAAAATCTGTACTCCTGAAAAATCAGGATTATGAATGATTTCATGACCTTTCTTTTTACTACTTTCCACCTTTTGTAAACATAGTTGCAATTTAAAAAACATGTGCACATCATTATACCATTACTTTATGTCAACACATTTTAAAGTACATTTTCTGCATAGTCAACTAAAGAAAAAGATAGCTTATTAATAAACAGTAATATTTCATGTAATTTCATATTATCAAAATATTTTCCTATATCAAACATCATTCTCTATGGTTCTTTTGAATTCTTTTGATGGTATAAGTTACAAAATTTTTTCTCAAAAATATATTGATCCCTAAATATTCTAAATTTTAAGATTAAAATGTATTTTAGCTTTCACAATGGCAGAAAAATCTTTTCACTAGTGAGAATATTTTCTAAAATTTAAAATATTATTCTATACATACCAGATGTTTAATTTCTCTATTACAATTTTTTAGTGTAGATCAGTCTTTTTTACTACTCAAATATACTGAACGTGTAGGCTCACCATATGTATTTGTGTGCCTGTCTGTTACTACATATGACAAAGTCAGACTTATTTTTGTGAGTTTAAATTATTTCACTATGTTAGTTTTGTTTTTATATAGTCTCTGACCGCTTTTACTTAAAATTGTCTTATTTTTTGGTTTATTCTGCATGAACCTTGTTTATTGATCATTAAACATATGCGTAACATGTACTGTGCTAATTTCTTTTAAAATACTTGATAATTCACTTATATTTACACTTTGAAAACATTAATAGTATTAATAGTTCAAAAGCAATTCATCTACGCCTTGAGAAAATCTCTGCTTACCTGAAAAGAGATGCAGCTAATGATCAGGATTATAATGCTGACTAGGGAGAGAGGTGGTGGTTGAGTTGTTACACAGTATAGGCAAAATGACTGTTGGCAGCTGGAGTTCATATTTTCATCTCTGGAATCTTGAGTATTTGTGCTTTGCTGATATAATAGAGTTTCCCGATCAGTGAGTTCAAAGGACTGAGATTTTCTGGGAACCTAGTATAATTAGATAAAATGAGTATTTAATAGGGAAGGCAGAGGCCAAGCAATTTGGTGCAAACCTGTAATCCCAGCTATGAGGGAAGCTGAGACAGGAAGATCACAAGTTAAATCCATGCCTGGGAAATTCAGTTACTTAGCGAGAAATTGTTTCAAAATTTAAAACATATATAAACAGAGGGGAAAAAAACATGGGAAATAGTTTTGTATGAATGTCCAAGATTTAATCCTTATACCAAGAAAATTAAAACATTTTAAAAAGTGGAGGGCAATGAAGCAACAAAGATGAGGCAGAGGAGGAAAGGAGATAAAAAGAAAATTACAGAACCATGTAGCCAGCAATGTGGGAAGCTGCTACCAACTCAGAATGGGTCTCAACAGAGAGGAAGAGAGAGAGAGAGAGAGGGAGAGAAAGAGAGAGACAGAGACAGACACACAGGGATTAAACTGAATGGAACTGCCTACAGTGCTACTAGTTCTGACTTACAGATCTGTTGACATAAATGCATATTACTCACAGTTATATTTTATAAAATATATTTTGCACTAACTAATGTAAAACAAATGCGTATTTAAAAAATTATAGTCTCAATATTTGTGAATACAGGTTTAGAAATTTAAACTTTTCTCTGTGATTGGTTTTAGATAGCTAGAACACATTCAGGTTATGGTAAAGTTTCAGCGTGGTTGGTGTTGTAGTTCACTCAGGGGCCTGGGGGAAGCCAATTCTGGGTGTCCCTGGGTGGATTATGGAGCTGTCATCTGTTGATTGGCATGTGTGTTGGTTCTAAAATTTTGCTTTTATGAGTTTGCTACTATAAACATGATTAC
>RJWM01034662.1:0-19535 GCA_004363535.1 Dasyprocta punctata | reverse complement strand
TAGAGAGCAGGGAGAGCATGGATTTAGACCACAATAACCCAAGTATCTCTTACCTTTGTCTCAACCCCTTTCCATGGAGTAAAAACCTGACATGCGTGTTCTTTTACTAGCACCTGCCTGTGTTCATGGCTACCTTGTCAAACACAAGGCCTTCCTTATTTGCTCAAGAGAGCATTACTGGGTATTTAGAAAAACCTCTTTGCCTAGGGGTTGAAGTTCAGGAGTAACTGATTTAGAGGAAGGACTCCAGGAAACCTAGTTTGGACAGGATCAAAATGAAGAGGACCAGCAGCATTCAGTTGTTTAAAGAATGTTGATCAAGATGTGCAGAATTTTGTTCAGTCAAACAATACAGAGAAATCCAGAATTTTTGTTTCTTTTTGGTGACTTAAATGGGTGACCGAACCCAATTATATGTTCTCCGCAGTCCTGGAGCAAATAAACTGTTAAATTTTGATGAACCAGTCATTGGTAGTCTGTACCACCTCTACTGTCCGTTAGGATCCAGTAATCATGGCAGGTAGCACACACATAAAGTGAGGGTGAATCTAAAAGCTCACTACCCTTAGGTAAGATCCAGGCATAAAGGACATGGCTGGTGCACCCATGGCATGATGTGGGTAACGCTTTCATCTGTGTCCATAAATGAACATCATTAACTGGGCACAGCTCTACTTCAGCCTGAACACAACTTCTCAATCCTTCTTAGACATCATCCTCATCAGCCACCAAAACAAACTTAGAGCAGACACCCACGATAAAATCTGCTTCGATATCCCTGGGATGATGTTAAAGGAGCTGTGAACTACAATTTAGAGTTCAAGACCAGTAGCTTGACTTATTCTGTTGCCTAAACTCATGGTTCAGGGATTAGCTACTATTCTGAAGTTTAGTAATTTATAGAAAGAGCCATACTTACCAAATATTAAAAGTACTAATTCCCTGAGAAAATTGAAAGACTAAAAAATTAAAGTGGTAGTAAATTAATAGTAGCTTACTTAATTTCAAAGTAATTATAGATTATGGATTCACCAGTCTGGCTCACCAGTATGACTAATCTGAAATACAGTGTAGTAACTTACAACACTTATCTCTTAATAGTGCGATAAACTCATATCATCATTCACCTTGTTGAACTGGAGAAAATAGTAAGGATCATCTTCTATTATGAGGAAATCATATTTGCTTGCAAGCTGAAAAGGTAAAATAATATATTTGATAACCACTATCTAAAATTGAAATCACTTGGAGTCATAATTCTTTGTACTCCTTCTCTCATCATTCAAGAATCTGTTGATGTCTGTTATCCCAGACAGTGAGGATAAAGATGAAGGAGGCACTAAGGACTTCTGTTCTCATGGAACTGACATCCTAGGGGGAAAGACAGAATGAGCATGAGTCCGTGGATAATGAACTGAGAAACATTATATAGGGCAGGATTTAACTTCTAGTCAGAGTGTCATACAAGATCACACTTTAGAAAGAGTAACAGTGTATTTATTCACACAGATTCGCTGAGAAGTTCTTCCTGACAAGGTGATGCTACAGCTCAGGGTGAGAGGAAGAAGTGGTGAAAATATCAGGGGAAAAGATTCTAGACTAAAGGATGAGTGAGAATAAAGATTCCGAGAGTGAGCAAACACGTGGCGTGTTTAAGGGACAGAAAGGCAGTGTGGCATGCGGCGAGTGGTCCACAGCATGAATGATGAGAGAGAAGTCCTCAGGATAGTGTCTCACGGTCTGCAAAGGAAGATATGGAAAATTCTGAGCCTGAATTTTTAATTTACCATGTAGCGGGGCTCAGGTCTGTCTTCCATGCAAATAATGAGTGGTTAGAGACCAAGAGTGGAACACAGCAAGAATGACTGACCACGTCATCCATCTGGTAAGGGCAGGTGGTGATTTTAGAAGATGGGGCTACAAATGGTAGTGGAAAAAAATGGTTGGATTTGGATAAACCTGATGGTGGAGTAGGGAAAGGAGAGCAGGGAAAGTGAGAAATGAAGAGTGACTGTTTCTGCAGTTTACAGGTCATTTTTAGAGATGGAGTATACAGAGGGGTTGTGCATTTGATTTTGGGTGGTGCTGGGGAAATAAGGCATTCTGTTGGGCCAGGCTGAGTTTGACATGCTATTAGCCTTTCACATGGTGACATCAAATATACAGTTGGACACCGATGATTGGTGTTCAGGGAAGGGGTAGTGCTGGGCAGTGAGGCTTTCTGGTCTGCAGAATGGGGTATTTTCAGGGAACTGGATGAGGCTGTCTCAGGGGAGTCTGTAAATAGAGCAGAGAGGTGAGGAAAGCACCCACGAAAGTGTAATAAATAGTACACACATATTTTGAACTTTATTCAAAGTAAAAAGTACTGACTGACAGCTAAAATTCTGCTTATGATTTCACTGCACATGACTAAACTTTATATAGTTTATCATGTGTTTGTTACTTATTTTAAAAAGGTATTTGTAGTGAAAGTGTAGGGAGCATAGTTCTGGTATAGACAAGAAGAGTTTGTAAAAGGCATATTTCTCTTTACAAAGATTTTTATATTGCTCAGTATACATTTGCTACTTTGAGAATATGTTTAAAATGAAAAGCCAGGGTTTGTATGTACCTAATAGTGATTTCTGAGATGAAGAACATATCTCTTATATTTCAAGAATTCTTTGAAATGGGTAATGAAAAGGAATAAGCAGAAGAGACAAGTGAAAAGCACACATATAATGAATATCGAGCTTGAGGTTAAATACTAATAATCTCATAAATTTTAACATCATAGTAAATATGCTATTTTGTTTGTAGTAAAATACCATTTAAGGGAAAAAAATCTCAGAAACAAAAGTAGTACTAATTTACTGCATAGAAATTTATTAGTGCCCTTAGCAGAGATGAGCTTGTTTTATTAAAAATCATCTTCTTTGCAAGCAAGAGGGTAATAAGAAAGAAAGTTGACAGGACTCATCTAAAATGAGAAAGGTAGAAGCAAGAACCCCACCATGTGACGTTCTCTGAAATACCTTGTAGATCTCCTTCTTGCGGTCACCTGTGAGTGAGTTTCCAGCGGGGTTGTTGCCATTCGGGGTGGAATAGAGAAGTTTGGGGGTGTTTTTGGTGGGGTCCTTGGAATCTTCTGGTTCCCATTTGGAAAGGATTTCTTGGAGGGCACCTGGGATCATCCCAAACTCATCGCTGGGAACATTAATAATGTTGCAGCCCAGGGGTTGCAGCTGAGAAGCACCAAAAAAGCAAAAACAAAAAACAAAACAAAACAACAAAAACAACAAAAAACCAAACCCAAAATCACAACAACAACAGTAACAACAAGAACAAGAACAAAACAAAAAGTTCAGGAGTCAGACACAGATACAAAACTTAAGTGCAATTTAAGGAAATATTAACTAGCAGTGTTAATATTTATATCATCAAACACATAAATCTTCCCTGAGCTCCAAGCTCCAGCTGTTAACATCGTCTTTTGTTCCCTTGGGTAGATTCAGTGGAAACAATTATAGTTTTTCTTTCTTTTCTTTTTGTACCAAGGAATTGAACCCAAGGTCTTTGCACTGAGCTGTATCCCCAACCCCTTTTTCCCTTTTTATCTTTTATTTTTCCACAGGGTATCACTAAGGTGCCCATATTGGATTTGAATTTGGTATCCTTATGACTCAGCCTCCCAGAGTGCTGGGTTTACAAGTACACACAGTCATGCCTAGGTATGGATTATATTGTCTTGCTCCATTTATGTCTGGTTTGGCCATATTTTTGTTTTGGCAAATAAATGGTGAGCAAAAGGGACATTTGTTCTTTCAAGAGACATTAAAAATCCAGCACAGGTTTTATAAGTTTCTTTCTCCTTTGCTCTAAGATTGGCTATGTTCTGCACAGAGGGCTGCTTCTGTCAACTTGGGGCTTGGAATGAAGATGCTACAGAGTTGAGCTGCAGCAGCCTTGTGGGTTACAGTGTTACCGGTGTAAGCCACCAAGATTCTACAGTCACGCATCACACAGGGTCACGCAGCCTCTTTTAACTGAGTTATTCCAATAGTTAGAATTAGAACTGGAAGTAACTTTGGGAAACTGAAGCCATGGGCAAATGTTTTACCTCCTGAGTTGTCAGGTGGGTAAGGCAGATGGTTAGAGAGTTCTTCTGAGTTGTGATTACTTCTCTGAAGATTCTAGCCCACATTTCTACCAACCCAAGGACATGAAACAATGAATTTAAATTTTCTTTTACATGGCTGCAGTTAGATTTTAAAAGAGAAATGTATGAAGCAGAGGGTGCATTTAACACATACTGCATATATCATTTTTAAGAGTTTCTTGTTTATACACAAAAACTGCTTTTTTACTGTTCAGTAGACAGATAACTCTAAAGGTATAGTGCTTTATTTTATTTATAATAAGAAAGTTGGTATTTCCCGAAAATGTGTACTTACAATTTGAAGTGTTCCTGGATAAACTGGTTCATTTAGGAGGACATTATCTCCAGGATTAATTATCATTTCAAATGCCTAGCAAAAGAAACATACATTAGCTTGCATAGTATTGTTCCATTCTCAGAACCCCATTATTTAGTTTGAACTCACATGACCCTAGAGGATGAATTGGCAAATTTTGGTAGAGAGTCCAACAGTAACCATTTAGGGGTTATTGCATCTTTCCTTGCTACCACCCATCTCTACTTCTACAGTGAGAAAGTAGTCATAGCCAATATAAAAGTTAATGGGAAAAGCTGAATTCCAATAAAATTTTGTGTACAAATCTAGGTGGAAATCTGAATGCAACTCTTTTAAGTACAAACCTCTGTTCTCAGAAAAGGTATAAAAGAAAATAACTGGCTTGCATCCTAAAATGCATTTATTCATTTTCTTGCTTTTTGGAGAATATGTTAAATGCCTACTACCAGTCATGCCTTTTAAGAAAGGAATGCAATCAGATATGCACTTTGGAAAAATACTTCTGGTTGAAATATGAATGAACAAGAGCAGGGAGAGAATATGTGAGAAATACTTGGAAAGTCTATAGGTATTTTTGGAAATTAATCCTGTAGTCCTTGGGACAGATAAAGTTAGTTGAACAGGTTGGTGGAATTGTAGAGAACTGATAGGTAGTTAGGAAGTGAAACCAAGCAGCTACCTTCCAGAAAGATGGCGGAGCAGTAAACAGCAGTAAATCATTCTGTCTGAGATTCAGAATCCAGACGCTGGTTTATAACAACTTGGGGAAGAAGGAGTGAGTTAGATCCCCAGTACCCAGGATGGATCTAAAGAGAAAATTGGAGTCTACAGGGAAAGTGAAGAGAAAGAGTTCATCAGTGGAACAGGAAGGGACAAAGACAGGTATGGTGGCACACACCTGTAAACCCAGCACAAGGGAGGCTGAGGCAGGAGAATAGCAAGTTCGAGGTCAGTCTAAGGAGTCCAGGCCTGAAGCACATAGTGAGACTCTGTCTCAAAATAAAGAGAAAGAAAGAAAGAAAGAGAAAGAAAAAAGAAAAAGGAGGGGACTTCTGGTTCTTGGTGTGAGAGAGAAAGCTCAAATCTACAGAGACAATGAGGACAAGTGACTTCAGAGGGGTCCATGGAGAGACGAACCAGTGGAACTGAGCAGTGGGTGCTGTGAACTACAACAGTTGATGAAAGGCCTCAGTCCAAGCATCCTCTGGAGAGGGAGCTTGGTCAAATGTCATCTTAGGAAGGAGCCAAATGAACCCAGAACCTGGAGCAGCTGTGAGTTGGCTGCTTCTCAGGGTTCCCAAGAACTGAGTGAGACTCAACCACAGGAGACATCCAGGGTCAGGGAGCTGAGGTCAAGCAGGCAAGAGACACTCAAGAGTGTTGTAGGCTGAGTAGCTCAGGCCTCAACTCCTCAATCAAAAGCCAGAATTAACTTGAACTTCTGTGGAGTTGAAAGCACCAGAATTGGAGCCCTGGCCTATTCCTACTGCAGGCTTGCTGGGATCATCCAGCACAAATCTGGGCTCTGTCTGCCTCTACCAGTGACAGAGGAGACTTGCCCTGAACTAGGCACTACCATAAAACTGTAAACTCCAGAAGTTACCCATAGGGTGAAATCACAGAGAAATCTTTTTTTCCTTTTATCTTCTCTTTTATTTGTTTTTCCCTCCTTTCTCCTTTCTTATTTTTCATGAATGTAAAAATCATTTATAGGGTTTTTTTTTGTGTGTGTTAAGTTGTTGTTTTTATTTTACCCTCTTTCTTTGCCTCCTATTTTCTTCACCAGTTTTCCAAACCTTGGAAAATCTTCCTTTGTCTTTCACTCTTGCTTCTAATCACTTTCTCTGCTTTTATCTCTATTTTTTTCCTATTATCCCTCTTATATTTTCTCCCTTGCAAAAGTCCTCAGTAAGATACTGGCAAACAGAATGCAGCAAGTCATTAAGAATATTGTACACAATGATGAAGTAAGATTCATCCCAGGGATGCAGGGATGATTCCACATGTACAAACCAATAAATGTAATATACCATGTTAACAGAACCAAGAACGAATCCACATGATCATCTCAATAGATGACAAAGTCCAACATTATAAAAATCCTATAGAAAATTGGAAAGAAGATTTTTATCTTAATCTGATAATAGCCATCTATGACAACCAACACTCAACTTCATACTAAATGGTCAAAAACTGGAAGGTTTCACTCTAAAATCATGAATAAGGCAAGGATGCACACTGTCATCACTCCTGTTCAATATAGTTCTGGAAACATTAACTGGAGCAATTAGACAAGAGAAAGAAATAAATGAAATAAGGATAGGAATGTAAACAGTTAAATTATTACTATTTTTGGATACCATGATATGCTATATGGAAGACCCCAAAACTCCACCAAAAGTCTTCTATAAAATAACCAAATTCAGTAGCATGTCTGGATACATAATCAACACTCAAAGACCAATAGCATTTCTTTACAAAAATAATAACACCTTTCAAAATACCATCAAGAAAAAATGGAATACACTAGAAATCAATCTAATGAAGGATGTAAAAGATCCTTCCACTGGAAATTACAGTACTCTGTAAAAGGAGATCCAAAAGAATATCAGGAAATGGAACGATACCTTTGTGCTTGGATAGACAGAACTAATATAGCGAAAATGGCCATACTTCTAAAACTGTTATACAGATTTAATGCAATTCCTACCAAAATACCAATAGAATACCTCTCATAATTAAGAAAACAATCCAAAATTCATTTGGAACTGAAAGAGACCTACAGTAGCAAAAGCAATTCTGGGCAAGAAAGACAAGGCGGGGGCATCACAATCCTCAACTTGAAGTGATATTACAAAGTGATATTACAAAGTGATATTACAAAGTGATATTACAAAAATCCTCAACTTGAAGTGATATTACAAAGCTATCACAATCCTCAACTTGAAGTGATATTACAAAGCCATGATAAAAACAGCATGATAATGGCAACAAACAAACAAACAAACACAAAACCCAGAAAACAAAAACAGACCTGAGGATGAATGGAACAGAATGGAAAATGAAGCACAATATCAAATACACTTAGTCACCTTATTTTGACAAAGTAGTCAAAAACCTTCACTAGAAGAAAGAGCCTCTTTAATAAATGGTGCTGGAAAAACTGGTTTTCCACATGCTGAAGGTTAAAACTAGACCCATATCTCTTACCATGCACTAAACTAAAGTTGAAATGGGTCAAAGATCTAAATATCAAAAAAGAAATATTTAATCTAGGAGACAAAATAGGTAAAAGTTTGAACACATAAGCAAAGACTTTATGAGAAATATAACAATTGCACAGGAAATATTTAAAAGAATCAAGAACTTGGATCTCATTATATTAAAAAAAATTGAACAGCAAAA
The DNA here is from genome assembly GCA_004363535.1 of Dasyprocta punctata. Taxonomy (NCBI): domain Eukaryota; kingdom Metazoa; phylum Chordata; class Mammalia; order Rodentia; family Dasyproctidae; genus Dasyprocta; species Dasyprocta punctata. Next base: position 11,673 of record RJWM01034662.1, on the reverse strand, counting down.
TAAACTACCATCAGAATGAAGAGACAACCTACAGAGTGGGAAAAAATTTGCCACGTATTCCTCAGGGTGAAGGGGGACTAATATCTAAAATATATAAAGAACTCAAAAAAATCAGACACCCCAATTTTAAAGACCCATTCCAAAAATTGGTATCAGAAATGAATAGATTCTTCTCAAATGAGGAATTACAAACAGCTAATAAACATCTGAAAAAATGTTCAAAGTCACTGGTCACTTAAGAGATTGAAATTAAAACAACACTGAGATTCCATTTCCAGAAAGAATGGCTTCATCAAGAGATCACCAATGACAAATGCTTGGAGGATGAATGAAGATGGAACACTTCTCAATTGTTGCTGGGAATGCAAACTGATATAACCATTATGGAAATCAATATGGAGATTCCTCAAAAAGCTAAAATTGGGGTTCTGGGAAGATGGAAGAACAGTAAGCAGCAGAGTAAACAGCCTCCCTGAGAGATACCGTCCAGATGCCGGAATATAGCAACATGGGGAAGATAAGAAGGAACGAAGTGGGTCCCCTGGACCCAGGAAGAATCTAAAGCAAGAAATGAAGCCCACAGAAAGAGTAAAAAGAAAAACTTTAACGAAGAAGAAGGTGGTAGCTGGCAGCACCTCTGCCCAGAGCCTGACCCACTATGTGAGATGAGATGCTGGAACCTGGAGATGCACAATCAAGGTGCCGCCATGGCAGTGGCAACCCTGAAGGCCTCTGTTGAGACAGGCAGCATTGGAGGAGAGTGACAGTGGACAGGGGGAGCAGACCTGGAGGGCTGAACTGGCTGATGGTGAGTGCAGTGGACTCCGTCCTCCTGCAGGAGAGAGTGATTGGCCGGGAACCATTCTGGAGTCAGACTGGATAGGCCTGGGGCTGGAGCTGCTCCTGGCTTCCTCCAGTAGCTCCTAACTGGGTGCAGACCCATGGAAATTGCTCGGACTGAGCCCTGCCCCTGTGCGCATTCTGGGGGCCATCTTGGAGGGTGCTTGTAGGTGTTCAGTTTGGTCTGGTGGCGGCAGCCCCACACATGCTCCAGGGGTGGCAGTGGAGGATCCTGCTGGTGACCAGCCAAGGTTTCCAGGAAGCAGACCTGCCCCTGCACCACCAGCCATCAGGGAGCCAACACAGGCTGGGGAAAAGCAGCAGACAGCCCTGCACCAGTGCACCCAGTGATCACCATCAGATATCCATAATCAGCACTGGCTAGAAGAACCAAAAATTTCACTTCAGAGAAATTATAGCCAATGTGGGGAGTGCGTGGGATCCCAGTACCCATTTGTCCAGAAGAACCCAGGAATATGTCAAGATAAAGAAGCAAAAGGCAGTCTTTGGCCTCTAATCCAAGCAGAGCAAGTCCAGGAGATGCAAACACAGAAGAGATCGGGACTCCCACAACTGAAGTTTCTGAGGTGATGGCAACTGAAGTAAAGAAACAACTTCATGAGGCTATAAAAGAAATTAGAACAGAAATACTAACTCAGGTGAAAGAAGAAATGAAAAGCACAATAAAAGAATTGCTAGGCATCTCTGAAGAAGACATAGATGAAGAAATGGTGCATAGGAAAGTGAGGGAAATCTTGAATGAACAATACAAAAAAGATTTAGAATACATTAAACAGATTCAAAGAGATAACCAGGAAATTAAAAACTCCATTGAAAGTTGGCAAAACCACTTGAAAGAAACTGAAGATAGACTTTCAAACCTTGAAGACAGGTTTTCAGCTTGTGATTATGAAAGGAAAGATCTCTTAAAAATAACAAGGAACCTTGGAAGTAACAATTCAGCGGCTGTAAGACAACCCAAAGAAACATAACTTAAGAATAAAAGGTGTGAGTGAAAAAGCAAGGGTCAATACAAATGACATTAGAAGTCTATTTACAGAAATAGTATCAGAAAACTTCCCAAGCATGGAAAAAGGAAATGACATTTAGGTAAGTGAAGCATATAGAACTCCAGCTAGCCATAACCAAAATAAATCTACACCCAGACATATAATAATCAAGATCCCAGAAATTCAACACAAGAACAGAATATTAAAAGCTGTGAGAGGAAAGAAACAGATCATCTACAAAGGAAAACCCATCAGAGTCACTACAGGCTTCTCAACACAGACCATCAGGTCAACAAGAGCCTGGCGTGAAGTATTTCAAGCCCTGAAAGAAAACAACTTCCAACCCAGATTGATGTACACTGAAAAACTATCTTTCAAAATTAACAGAGAAACAAGATACTTCCATGACAAAGAACAACTGAAGGAATTTATGACCACTAAGCCAACCCTACAAAGAATACTGAAGAACATTCCAGAGAAGCGCACAGCTCCAGAAACAGTGGCAGAGAGATATCATTGAGTGGGGCAGACAACTGAATAAAGAGGAAAAGTAGGCAGCCAATGGCAGGAAAATAGCATGGCAGAGACGAGGCAGTGCATGTTGGCCTTAACCGTTAACGTAGATGGCCTCAATTCACCAATAAAAAGAAGCACAGGCTGAGTGGATCAGGAATCAGGATCCATCAATATGCTTTATACAAGAAACACATTAACCTCAAAAGGGAGTTCACAGACTGAAAGTCAAAGGAGAGAGAACAATGCTCTATGTGACAGGAAACCAGAAAGAAGTGGGGGTAGCTTGCCCATTAGCTACATAGTGGACAAGAAAGATAAGGCATTTTTATCCAATGGAAAGCTACTCAGCTATAAAGAAAAATAACCTCAATCCTCTTGTAGGTAAATGGATACAACTTAAGATCATGTTCATGGATGAAATGACCCAGAGCCACATGGGTGAACATAATGTTATCTCCCTAGTGCAAAAAATCTAAAGGAGTTAGTAGGATTCAAAATACACAATACATATTGTAAAACTGAAAGCAGAGGGAGTGTCTAAAAAGGGAAGGCAGTGGCCATTGTTAATCTATCATTGGGATTTGAGTCCTGTACTGTTTTCATTGTTCTGTTTAGTTTGGTCTTATTCTATTTTGATTTGTCTAATTTTATTATATTTGATGGCATGGACAGCTATTTCAAAGATAACAAAATACATTATGGTAGCCATTATTGATATCCGATCACCTTGTTTTGAAGCCCTGTATTGCTTTCATTGTTTTGTTTTGACTGATTTTATCCTATTTTGATTTGTTTGATTGTATTATGACTGATGATATAGCAACTGCTTAGAAGATAACAAGAGGCATTATGGTAACCAGTGTTGTTTTACTATGTATTGCTTCCATTGTTTTGTTTTTTATTGGTTTTATTCTGTACTATTTTGTATGAACATATTATGCCTGATGGTATGGGCTGTTATTTTGAAGATAACAAGAGGTATTATAAGGGGAAAGGAGGGAAGAAGGAAGGGAAAAGGAAAAAGACACAGATTTGCATATAGGTATACATAAGATAGTTAAAATAACTATACTACTAAATGCATTAGTTACTGAAAAAGAACAGTTAATACGCATATGATTAGATCAATTTTACATGTCTATATCTGTTAATCTAAACAACCCCTTTGAAAGTAACGACATGCAATATTACAGCCATTGTCAAATTCCAATCATCTCGTTTTGTAAACCAATAATGTTATTACATTGGATTTGTTGTTGTTGTTTGTCTCTTTTGCTTTTTGTTTTTTCTTTTCCATGTCTTTTTTCCCTTAAAAAAAAAAAGGTAAAACTGGAGGTTCCATTTGACCCAGTTATTCTCCTTCTTGGAATTTTCCTGAAAGAATTAAAAGCATCATACTTTAGTGATATACTTACACCCATGTTTATAGTGGTACAGTTTATAATAGCTAAGTCTTGGAAACAGCCAAAATGCCCATCAATCAGTAAATGGATGAAGAAGATGTGTTTTAAAAATATATATGCAATGGAATACTACTAACCATGAAGAAGGATAAACTTGAGATATTTCTAGGTAAATGGATGTACCTTGAGAGCATATGCTTAAGTGAAATAAATTAGACACATATGTGTAAATACCACATTGTTTCTCTGGTGTGAAGCTGTACTCAGGACCAAAATGTGTAATAGATATTGTGAAATAGGAAAAAAATATTCAAATGGAAAGGAGAACTAGCTGGGGTGGGGGAAAGGAGGAGGAAAGGAAGGAAGGGAAAAGGAAAAAATGAGGAAAGGAAAACTGGAAACGAATCTTTTGTAGATAAGGAGAGGAAGAGGGTGAAGAGAGGTAGGGGAAGGGGAAAAAGAAGAATGAAGGTATATAATGCACAGGTACAAACTTCCTACGATGAATGTGATAATTATGTATATCATAAGTATATCAATAAAGTTAAATAAAAACCAATAGGACTTGATTGTGGACCACAGTGGTGTGAGAAAGTGCTGTCAAGAAGAATTAGACATCTGCCTTTCAAATTAGATAGATGGAGAAGGTGATGCCATTTGCTGAAGCACAGAATCAAAAAGTCATCCACATCTGAGTGATGTTTCACGATCCCGGCTCCAAGCCCTTCTTCCTATCACTTTAACAATCTAAATTTCAAAATTAAAAATAAGGCAATTTTCAATTGAGATAGAAGTTTTGACTTTAGCTCTCCTACTTGGCCTATGAAGTTCAATTTATCTTTCTCTTCTGGAGTTTTTGACATTTCATGAAAAATAGTATGTTCGTCTACAAAGTTTCCAACTGACTCAGGTTTGCAGGACTTCTTATAACCAAAGAAATCCTTGCGTAGCAGGAACAATGCCAATAGCTCAAGTAAAATCCTGATTATGTGCATTTCCATGTCAATTAGGGAACATACAAACATCAAATACTCTAAATTAAAAGGGAGAGCTGTTTCTCATAAAAAAGATACAGTCAAATGTAGAAACCTAAAATAACATCTGTTTTAGAGAACAAAGTGGAGGAAATGGTAAACCAGATTCTTGCTAAGGCCCTTGTAATAAGCACATCTATGGTAATGTGTTATTGATTTATTTGACAATGGGTGCTATATATCTTCTTTGATACAACTGGTGTACTGACAGAGAAAGAAAAAACTTTGTCTTTGGCAAAAAATATGTCTTTGGCATTTTTTTCCCTGCAGGGAAATTTTCAGAGAATTTTGTCCAAAGAAAATAATTTTATTGAGTGAGACTTTTAAAATGTCAGTCCATGAAATAGCAAACACTTCTCTTCAAGCAAACACATGAGGGTTGCTGATCCTTTCACTTTTCCTAATTAAACTTGATAATCATGAAGAAAAATTGTCTTAATTTATAAAAACCTTTACAAGGTATTTTTATTACAATTCATCATTCTACAATAATTTAATTAAAGTTCAGTAAGGTAAATCTAATGGCATTTTTCACAAAATAGAAAAGAAGAAAAAGGCCCATCCCCTGCACCCGGATGATCTCAGCAGCTTGGGGGAGCCTCTGTCACCCCTTCCCCTCACTTGGATGACCTCAGCAGCCCACAGGAGCATCAGCAACCCCTTCTAACACCTGTGGTACCTCTGTGGGCTGATGGGAGCCTTGGCCACCCCTTCCCCCACCCAGAGAACCTCAACAGGCCAGCAAGAGCATGATGGGTCCCCCCAAGCAGAGGACCTCGATAGGTCAGCAGGAGTCTCAGCAAACTCTCCCCACACTGGGAGGACCTTGGTGAGCTGACAAGAGCATAAGTGAGTCCTTTTTCCATACAGAGAACACCATATAGGCTGGCGAGAGCACCAGCGAGGTCTGTCCCCCCACCAGAGAAACCTGACTGGGCCTGTGAGAACCACCAGTGGCACAGTAGAGTCCCAGCTGGGGCACACACTATAGACAGGTGGGTCTGGTGGCCTGGAACAGCCTATGCTAGTCAGCCTAGGAAGAACATAGGCCTGCAGGAGGAGTTCAGGTGATTGGCCCCTCCCCTACATTGTAGGATCCAGCAAGTGGTTGAACACCAGCCACACAGTAGGACTCTAAGACACACATGACAGACAGTCAAGAAAGTGGGATTGAAAACACCAAAACTTTAACCCAAGAGGTGAAAATGACAAAAGGAAAAAGGAAAATGCAATCTCAAATGCTCAGCCCATCCAGAACTAGTATAGGACACATTGAAATAGAGGTCATTGGAAGCCACACACCTGAAATTTCTGAGAAGATAGCAAGTGAAATAAAGAAACAAATCCATGAGGGTATAGAGGAAACCAGCTCAGAAATAATCTCTTAGATAAAGAAAGAAATGACAACTTTAATAAAGGAATTGCTCAGCATAGCTAGAGAAGACATAGATAACAAAGTACAGAGCATGGGAAAATGATGGAAACCTTGAATGAACAATATAGGAAAGAAATAGAAGGCATGAAACAAATTCAAAGAGATATCCAAGAAATTAAAAATTCCATTTAAAGCTGGCAAAACCACTTGAATGAAACTGAAGATAGACTTTCAAATCTGGAAGACAGGATCACAGCTAGCAATCATGAAAGGAAAGAACCCTTAAAAAAAAAAAGGGACCATGAAATAACAATTCAACAGCTCCAAGAAGATGCAAAGAAAAACAATATAAGACAGATAGGTTCAATGAAAATGCAGGAGTCAACACAAATTACACAAACTATTTGCAGAAGTAGTAGCAGAAAATTTCCCAAGAATGGGAAAAGATACTGATATACAGATAAGTGAGGCAAACAGAACTCCAAACAGCCATAACCAAAATAAATCTACATCCAGACATGTTATAATCAAAATCCCAGAAATTCAGCATAAAAGCAGAATACTAAAAGTTGTCAGAGAAAAGAAACAGCTTGCCTATCAAGGAAAGCCCATTAGAATCATGGTTGACTTCTCAACGCAAACCGTGAAGTCAAGACGAGCTTGAAGTATTTCAAGCCCTGAAAGAAAACAACTTGCAACCCAGATTGATGTACCTAGCAAAATTGTCTTTGAAAATTAATGGAGAAATAAGATACTTCCATGACAAAGAACAACTGAAGAAATTCATGCCCACCAAAGTCAAAATGGATCAAAGATCTAAAAATTAAAATAGAAACACTAAATCTACTAGAAGACAAGGTAGGTAAAAATCTTGAAGATGTAGCAGTAGGCAAAGAGTACATGAACAAAATGCAAACTGCAGGGGAAGTACTTCAAAGAATCAACAACTGGGATCTCATCTAATTAAAAAGTTTTTGCACATCAAAAGAAATCACCAACAGAGTGAAAAGAAAATGCACAGAATGGGAAAAAATTTTAGCCAACTGTCCCTCAGACAAAGGACTTCTATCTAGAACATACAAAGAATTGAAAAACATCAGGCCCCCCAAATTCAAAGACCCAATCCAAAAATGGGAATCTGAGATGAACATATATTTCTCAGATAAAGAAATACAAATGGCAAATAAATACATGAAGACATGTTTAACATCACTGATCATTTGAGAAATGCAAATTAAAACAGCATTGAGGTTCCATCTCCCTCCATAAAGAATGGCTGCCATCAAGAAATCAACCAATAACAAATGTGGTGAGGCTATGGGGAAAAAGGAATGCTTCTCCACTGTTGGTGGGAGTGTAGACTGGTACAACCACTGTGGAAATCAGTGTGGAGAGTCCTCAAAAAACTAGGATTGGATGTCCCATTCAATCCAGCTATTCCCCTTCTGGGCATTTTCTAAGAGGAATTGAAAGCATTATATCACAGTGATATATGTGCACCCATGTTTTTAGCAGCACAATTTGTTGTAGCTAAATTTTGGAAACTGTCCAAATGCCCATCAACCATGGAATGGATAAAAAAGAAGTGGTATTTTTATACAATGAATATTGCTCAGTTATAAAGAAGGATAAACTTGGGGCTTTTATAGGTAAATGGAGGCAACTTGAGACCATACTCATAAATGAAATAAATCAAACTGACAAGTGTGAATATTGTATTGTTTCCCTAGTGTAAAAAAAAAAAAACTGAAAGAGCAATAAGATCCAAAATGTGCAACAGATATCGTGAAAATGAAAGAGAAAGAAAGTGCTCAAAAGGAAAGAACAACTGGGATAGAAGAAAGGAGAAAAGAAAGAAGGAAAAAGATTATATGTATATGTGTATACATGCATATCAGTAGGTATATACATACAAGACAGACAACCACATACTACTAATCTCTATAAATTTATCAAAAAGAACAGTTTGTGCTCTCATTGTTTGATTGTTTTTTTCATGCCTAAATCTTGCAACAACTATCTCTAAGATAACAAAATGCAATGTACTAACTAGTGTTAATTTACTACTTTTTTAAAAAAAATTCTGTATCATTTCTATCATTTTTGTTTTGTTTTTAAAATAATTAAATAAAAATAAATTAGAATTTAAAAAAAGAAAAGAAGAAAAAAAAACTACTGTGATTTAACATAAAAGAAGATAAATAAGAGTCATTTTAATTTAGATTTGAGGACTGCATACACACAGTCTTTTTCCAGGACTAATTATTCATGAAAAAGAGAGTAAAAAAAGGAAGCAGATGAAACTGACCAGAAGTGCATTCTTTTATTATGAGGCCTATCCAGTGGTAGTTACCTCTGTGGAGGTTCAAGCAGCCCAGCAGGGAGCAGATGCAATAATGGAAGGAGGGTGGGGAGCGGGAGCAGAGAAAGGGAGAAAAGAAACTGACCCAGAGAAGTTAGAAACAGACTTATACAGATGGTCCCTGACTTACATTGGTTCAACTTACAATTTTTTCATTTTTCACTAGTGTGACAGTTATATGCATTTAGCAGAAACTGTACTTTGATTTTTGAATATTGATCTTTCACAGAAGTAGCAATATGTGGTATGATACTCTCATAAAATGCTAGGCACAAGCAGCTTCCAGTTGGGCGTGTAATTTTGAGGGTAAACAACATATACTCTACAGTATACTGTGCCACTGTTATTATATTAGGTTAGGTATATTAATTAAACTTTGGACCTAACATATTTTCAATTTAGAAAGGGATTATCAGGAAATAGTCCCATGATAAGTTGAATAACACCTGTATATACTGTAGATTTAGAAAAATACAGCCAAGGATGGGATAAAATATAAGTGGAAAGCAGAGATTCTATCCATAGGCATAAAAAGGATTCACGTTTTCATCTCAGGAGTATGAAGGTAGCTTTTCAAAGAACCTAAAAATCATATTGAAATCATCGCTATAGGTAGAAATCAAATGTTGACCTGAATCTTTGTGGCAAGTGGAATTAAGCAGTGTTGCAATGCTTTTTGTAAACCTCGAGGCTCTCATATCAGAAATTCTTTTAGTGATTCACAACTCCAGGGCATTAAACAAGAGCTGTATTTTTAAGAAAAATCAGGCTGGTCAATGCAGTGAGGAGCACAGAATTTTTTAAAAGTCTGTATTTTTATAATAAGGGAAGCCAGAGGGAAATATCAGTTGATTAAAGTATTTCCACTCGTTGTGTATGTGTAGTTAAAGTTCTCCATGTATATCTCTCTCCTATTATACCCCCTCCAAACCTGTAATTTGTTTTTGATTTTCCTGTTTATAATTTTATGTGAAGATAAGAAAGACTATCACTAATTTTCTAAGCACAATTCTCCTGTGGTTAAGTGAAACAATTTCATTTAGAAACATATTTCATTCCACACTTTGGCTATCTTTTCCTTTCAGTCTTACCTTACAAAGACCATCCTGGCTGCCTGATGTGATACAGAGATCCATTTGTCCTTCATTAGGTGCATAATGGATGGTGGGAGGATTATGCAATTTTATTTGGAACTGTTTTAGCCAGGACACAAGCTCTGGAATTCTAAAACCATGAGATGTATTTTTAAGTTGATAGCAATAAGACTCATCTTAACAGTAGACAGGAAGTAAATGGTAGCTTTATATCAAGCCCATTATATACTAAATTTAAAACTCTCAAATATTTTTTGGCACTATCAATATTCCCATTTAAAAGCTAAGACTTAGAGGTTAGGAAATGCATATTTCAATTATCTGGAAATTAACACAAAATCATCCATTAATCAGTGAACTGAGATTTGAATCTACATCCTTCTTGTTTCAAAGCCTGAATTTCTAATTTCTGTCTTTTACACTAGAGAATTGACTATAGAATACATTGCTTACTTTCCTTAGGGAGATTTCTATGGGATGCCTAGAAGGTCAGGCTTAATAGATTTTTTTGTATCATGGAAAGAAAACCCTATTTATGAATTATTTATAATTTTTATATGTTATATTTCAATGTGCTCTTCAATCACATAACAAAAGTTTTAATAAAATATAATTGGCAGCTGTCATAAACTATTTGTTATCATTTGAAAACCAGCTAAAGAAAGTTTTAAGGCATGTTTCAGCTTGCCTTTAAGAAGTTAGACAACTGAATCTGTGCGATGTATTCTCATAGTTGCTTGCTTAAAAGAGGATATAATTACAGTTATAGAAAATTACCCAGAGACTTAAAATTATTCTCCCTGCATCACCCTTTTCCTCCTTTCTTTCAATATTTCTTCACCTATCATTTTTTCAGTTTTCACACTCAGCTCAAATGATATTTCCAGAAGATTCTCTCGCTTTCCTAATCATTTAAGTTTGGAAAGCAATCACTAAGAAGTTTTACTCTTAATTAGTGTTTGAAAACTTTTCGGCAACCTTCCTGGCCATCAAATACTTTGTTAAAAAAAGACATAAGCCACTTTATCAATGGGACATGAAAATGAACCTGTAAGATTATATTACCTACTGAAAACTCACCCATTAGTTGAAGAATACTGAAGTGCTGTCTTCAGGATCTCTCCTTCAATTTGGATAGTATTTCCATTTTCTAAAGTGATTACAGCACTCTTAAAGGGGAAGGTGTCTGGATTTGGACATCCAGGAGCCAAGGAGATAAAAGATTTCGGTGACTTGTTCAGGAAGTCACCTATGATAAACATGGAAAAGGAATACGTTTCTTGAAGAGGAAGAAACAGAGACAGTTCAGTATGCACTACAGTCAACTATAAAGATGAATGATAATTTCTAGTGACAGAATATGCTGCAGTGTGAATGTTTGCTACCCCCCTTCAAAGGTTGGAACCTAATACTCCATGTAATAGTAAGACGAGACGGGGTCTTTGAAGGGTGATTAGATCACAGAGACTCTACCTGCTTGAATGGAATTACTGAGTTTTAAAAAAGAGGTCTGAGGGAGTGCCCTTGCCCTTTTTGGCCAACAAAAGACACGAGTTACTGCCTTTTGATAAAGTAGATAGGGAATGGCAAAGCTGGCTGGGAAATGAGCTGGACCTGCCAATTACAAGATCCCAGGACAGCATCAAATAATTCACAGGACCCGTGCGTGGAACTTTTCACAGGGTCCCACCAGATGGGGATAACATAAAAGAAGACTATATACCACCAGAAGCGCTTTCCTGGTTTCCCACAATAGCCTGTCCTGGGTTTCCCAGATGTAGCATGTACTTTTCTTTTTGCATTTACCTTCCTTTTTCACTTGTTCAGCCCAAGTTTGATCTGCAGAGCTAGTTTTTCCGATACCCACTCACCTCTCGTTTTTCAAAGAAATTTTGGCACCATTTTTGGCTTGCCTGGTCCAATTTTGTTCAAGGCAAGAACGACTTATGAAGCAATTTCTAAATTTCTAAACTACTTATGAAGCCATTTCTAAATTTCTAAACTACCCGGTAACTCGGCCACCATGTGAAGACACAGCC
>RJWM01034661.1:0-19535 GCA_004363535.1 Dasyprocta punctata | reverse complement strand
AAAAAAAAAAAAAAAATCAGAAAAAAAAAAATATGTCATGCCTATATCTTGTACTCTGAGGACTGTGAAGATAATGCCACACAATGTATTAATTATTGTTACTCTAGATAATAAGTTTTGAAAGTCTGTTTTATTTTTATTTTTTTCTCTTCAAAATAATTCAAAAAAGATTTACCTGCTAAAAAACAATTCAATGTTTACAATGCAATGTTACAGAACTTATAAATAACAAGAAGCAACTATATTTCTTTTCTTTAACTTTTAATTTACAAGTAATTCATGAAGACATTCTCTTTGCAAACCTGCAGCATACAGACTATGAATTTACTTTCTACCAGTATTCCCTTCAGCCAGTTTTTCTTGAAGCTGAACATATGCATACTAGTGCCCAAATTCTAAATTTGCAGCTCCATGAATTTTCACAAAATAAACATGCCTGTCTAAACAATAATCAAATCAAGAAACAATACAACTAAAACTCAAAAACTTTTATAAGCCCTTTTTCTGTCATTATGTCCTACAAAAGAAACTACTATAACATGGAAAACCATTGATTTCCTAGTTTAAAACCTAATATGAGTGGAATCATATAAGACAGACTATGTTTGGCTGTTTTCATCATCATGTTTATGTAATTTATTCAAATTGCTTATGTACATTTTAGTCTTCATCACTGTATTCCAATTAATACACTACATTTATCCTTTCTATTGCTGATAAGAATTGAGGCTATTGCAAATAGCACCTATTCTTGTATTTATTTGCCTAATACTTTTAAAATATTTATGTACTTATTCTGGTACTTCTTTGCCCAATAATTTAAAAAATATTTCCATTTAAATTGCATTAAATGCAAAAATAAAAGAAGTTACTTATTGTCATGTATCACCAAATCAACTGTAAATACAGAGATGCTGCACAGCTGCAAGCCAGTTCCCAGAGCGGGTCTGAGAATGAGGATATAGCAGGCGAGCTGTGGCAATGAGCTGCATAGAACAATAGTTCACTGTGGACAAAGAAAAAAATCTGCATTCACCTAAAAACTACAGCCATAACAAAAAAAAGATAAAGCACTGTGCTTTAAGATGAAATGGATGACAAAGTAAATAGATTTGAGTAACTGAAATTATGCAGAAATTACTCAAAACTATATTTGTGCAATATTTACTAGCAGAAGTTCTCAATAACAATTATTTTCAAAATCATTATCATTACCCAAATATTTATATATTTATATATATTTTACAGTCTCAAAATTAATTATATTATAAAATAGTATTTGATATAATTAAATTATAATGAATTACAGCTTTTTGGAAATTCTAAAACCAATGAGTTTAGTTTCTCTAAGACATTCTACCTGTATTATTTAGAGGAAAAACAATAAAAACAATGATACAAAATTTCAAAACAAGGCACTTAGTAACAATGGTTAATACAGTGCATATTGTTATCTTTTAAGTATTTGCTCATATTGCAAGATATAGGCATGAAAAATTGATCAAACAACATAGGCATGAACCTTTCTTTTCAATGAACTAATAGAAATTAGGAATAAAACTATCTTAACTATCATGTATGTGTGTGTTTGTGTATATATATATATATATATTTATTTATTTATTTATTTATTTTATTTTTCCTTTTCTCTTCCTTCTTTTCTCTTTTCCCCCATTTTAGTTTCTCTTTCCTTTGAACAGTTTCTTCCCATTTCACAACATCTATTGTACATTCTGAATCTTACTTTTTCAGTTTCTTACACTAGAGAGACAGTACAATGTTTACACATGCAAGTCTGATTTATTTCACTTACAAGTATGGTCTTAAATTGCATCCATTTACCTAAAAAAGCCTCAAGTTTATCCTTCTTTAGGGCTAAGAAGTACTCCATTGTATAAAAATACCATATCTTTTTTATCCATTCCTTGGCTGATGGGCATTTGGGTTGTTTCCAAGATTTAGTTATTACAGATTGTGCTGCTATTAACACAAGTGTACATATATCACTGTGGTATGATGCTTTTAATTCTTCTGGGAAAATATCCAGAATCTACTTGTATTTTTGAGTAGCCACAAAGCAATCAACATTCTATGATTTCCTTTTATATGACAAAATGCAAAGTAATTAAAGGAGGGGGAAGATTCCAAATGCACATGAGTGTACATACCATATGTATACATGACTACATATGAATTCATAAAAATAGTGAAGCAACACTGAAAAATTACGTATCAGAAAAAACAAATCATATAGTTTCCCAATCATAATTAGCTTATTTTTAACGATTTGATCTTCTTCCATGAAAATCCAATGAAAACACAAACCTCAGAATAGCTGATGATTTTCTAAATCTCACTATCTTGTGTGAGTCATATCTTTCATGTGTTGATAAGAATGCCATAGATCACTATAAGCTGCATTAGACTATATTTAAAGGAAGGAAAGACATTGTTATCTAGTATCATCAGGGGCCATTGGTTATATCTGAGACCTGTCAACATAAATTACAGAAGTTCTCTAAATATGTCCTAACCACCCATAAAGTAAATCATACACTCAGATTATCAAGAGATTAAAATGACTTAATTGTGTTTATTTTTTAACACAGATTAAACTCAAAATTAAATCAGATGTGCTACACACTGGATCCTGAATATACCCTGAAGGCCCACCTCTTAAAAGACTGGTTCCCAAGGAGATGCCATTGGGCAGTGGTGTCATCTTTAATAGATGGGGCCTAACGAAGGGAGTCTTTAGGTAACTGGGGGCATGCTCTCAAGGAGAACACCAGACCCGAATCCCTCATTCTCTTTGTTTTGACACACTCTCGTAAGGATATGTTGCCTCATCTCAGGATGAAAAAGACAGAGCAAATCAACGACGGACTGCAGTCTCTAAAACTATGAACCAAAAACGCTTTTCTCTTTATAAAGTGGTATGGCAAGCATTTGTTAGTTACAAAATGCTGACTAGTATAAAGATGGTTAACTGTAACCCTAAGTTCTTTTTGAAGCTCTTAATTCCTTTTATTGTTTATATGTTTGGCGCAATTTACCATTTACAATGTTTGAATAATGAACTTATGTGATTACATCACAATACTTTTTTCTCACGTTATATCAACATATATCACAATACATAGTGATCATCTCAGAAATAAAAAATACATAAAAGTATAACTATTGAACTTGATAAAGTACCAAATAGTGAAGAACTGCAAATGTGCTACTTAAAATAACTCTTGCCAAATATTCAAGGACAAAGGAAAAGAAGTCCTTCATGTTAAACAGCACCTAAAAGAAGCAGGAACTCAGTGTACATTTATAAGTGGGTACGCATCAGAGGGGACACACAGCTTACCTCATTACACACCTGAAGGCACCACAACTACATCCATTTACACTTGCAAAAAGAAATAAATCACAAACTGGTAAGAGTTCTTTTCAAACAGAAGAATTATATTTTCACTTCAGTCTGAACCTTTATAGTTACGATTACAGTCAAACATTATTATTTTTCAACATAACTATCTCAATGGGTTTTACTTACTCTTAGTGAATATGTAGTTTTGAAGTTTCTAATCAATGCAGACAGTATAAACAAGAAAATTTTTTCAATCACAATCATACCTGCCAACAACTATTTAGAAAAGTATATCTATTACTTTCTATGCAATCAACATATTATTAACAGTCAACTCAGAACATCTCAGTCTATAGCAATATTTCAGATATTTTCTACCATGAATACACAAATGACTGCACATGGATCCTGAGATCTGGACACATGCAAAGCTATTAATGGTATCAAAGGACTAAGCTTATAAATCATTTAAATGCTATTAATATACCTTCATGCCATATATATGTTTGTATTTATGCACAATCTCTTTATATATCTGGCATTATATAATATACTTTGGGCCATGTCTATATGTTATATCACACAATCAAAATCAGGTTTTAATAATTAAAAGCATGTGTTTTTTGTTTATTTGTTTGCTTTTGGTACCAGGGATTGAACTCATAACCTTGCACTTGCGAGGCAGGCACTTACGCTGCTGAGCTAAATCCCCAGCCCTAAAAGCATGATTTTAACTAAGCTGTTAAAAGTATACTGAATGCCAGGCATGGTGGTGCAGGTCTGTAATCCCAGCACTCGGGAGGCTAAAGCAGGAGGACTGCCATGAGTTCAAGGCCAGCCTCAGCTACATAAGTGAGTTCAAGGCCAGCCTGCACTACATAGTGAGACCCTGTCTTAAAAAAAAAAAAAAAAAAAAAAGTACATTGAAAATGATTAACCAAAGTATGCATCCTAAACTTGACAGTTTTCACCAAAAACTTGGTTATCGATCTTCGCTATGCTAAACTGTTAAAAATTTAAATCAATAGTCCTACACTATCATGACAACAATATTGTGTACAAGGGTTTTTTGGGAAATAAGTGAAATTAACACTGTACAGCTTTGAAAGGTATAAATTGCTAGACGATTGTTAAACACTATCATGTTTTCTTAAGTACAAAAAATGTGGATAATATTTGTTCTAATAAACAAAGACAGAAATTATGACAAAAATGGATACTATACCATATTAAACAAATTCTAGAATAATGCATATAAATATAGCAACATTTGTTACATAATACACATGCACAAGCACACACACATTTCTGTAGCAGGAATAAAGCATTTTGATTTATTTTTAACCAACTGACAAAGTTTCTACCTGTGTTCAGGGAAATGCCTTAAAGAGACAGTAAATAAAAAAGATAGTTAAATTTAAATTTCTCCAGAATTAGGAAGCAATGGCAAATTGAAAAGAAAATAGGAGAAATAGAAGAAATAGACATGCAAAAAAAGAACATAACATGAGGCAGAAGTGGGAGCATATAGAGAAAAAACAGGGCTATCAAGCATTTCATCTTCAATAATTCACCTTGTGTTACAACCTTCCCCTCATACTTCATCTACATAAATACTTAGTACAGTCTACTACATGTACACATAAATGTCTTTTGGGAATGATGTGGGATAAATTGCAAAAAGAGGCTTCATTTCATATCTGACTAAGCAAGAAGAAGAGAACACAAGATATTCAAGGGAGATAAGCATTTAGCAGAGTAGAAACTAAACAGGAGGTGACCAAAAGATTCTTTCAGGAACTTTCACAATATATTTGGTGAAAAGCATGATACAATTTATTTAAATATCAAACATAAAGCTATCTCTGTTACCAACTGCATTATGTGTATATTTTTATGTAAAAGTAAGTTTACATATATGTGTGTGCACTGCTGTGGCTTGTATCTAGATGCTCCCCCAAAGTATCATCCACTCATGGGTGACGAATTTCACAGGTGGCTGGATTAGGGTGTGTGAATGTAAATTAAGGGTGTGACACTGGTATTAAGGGTCTGGATAATGGAAGCTCCACTCTGTTTATGGGTGGCACCAATCAACAGGACTGTAACCTGGATGGAATATAAAGGGACAGGAAAAAAGTAGGCTTGCTTCTGCTGCTGCTGCTTGCTGCTTCACTGCCTTCTACCTGCAAGGCCATGAACTGTTTTTCCTCTGTGATGCCTCTCTGCCACGCCACTCTGTCTTGAAGCTGGCTGGTCATGGACTAAACTCTCTATAAACCAAAATGAAATAAAACTTTTCCTCCTTTAACTTGTGGGTGTCAGGTATTTTGTAACTAAGACATGCCCTGTATTTTAAAATGTATATATAAAAGCATGTGTTTCAAACTAAAACATTAAGTTATCTACATTTAATCTGTTAAAGTAAATTTTCCCTTTTATTTCATATGTAAATATGTAAGGCACTCTTTTCTCCAAGGAACTAATAACTCATGAAAATCCTGACCTTGCTTTGAGAACACAGGCCTTCCTAATAAGCAATGCTAGAGAAAGACTCTCAGAAATATGAAAAGAGATAGCCTTCTCTCTCCCACAGCTATAGATGGCAGAACACTCTAAGGCAGACAGCCTGTACTAATTTTAAAAAAGAGAACTGAAAGTATCCACAAGAATAACGTAAGTCTAATATAGAGCCTATGTGTAAAACTGTAATTGTCTTTCTGTGAGTTCTACAATAAAAATGTCCTACAAATGTTATTTGTAAAGAGACAGTCTCTTATACTTTCTGGGATCAAAAAAATCTTACTATGGCCTGTTTCTCTAACCTATACTATAAAAAGTATGATTAGTTAATTGGTTTATAAGTAGATGCCTTGAATAAGGATATTTTAACATTTCTAGTTCTAACAATAAAAATATTTGTAACATGGCTTTTTTTAATTTAAAAAGCTTTGAAATTTTACCTCTTCCCAATTTTCATACATAATGGTAAAATAAGCCATATAAACTGGCATGTTCTTTATCTTAAAAATCATATGTATGAATTTAAAAATGAGTTAACTGGATTTCGCCAAATGTAAGAAATTGTGTACTTCCAACAGGTCTGCTATAAGAATAAAAAGACAGACTGGGAGAAAATATTTGCAAATTATACATGTGATAAGAGACTTATACCCACAAAATGTACAGAACTATCAGACATTAATAAGAAAACAAAAGATATTAAGATAAGCAAAATAAATGAATATATACTTCATCAAAGAAGATAAGCATATAAAAAGATGCTCAAGATCATTAGGCAATAAAATTAACACCACAATATACCTACACAACTGTTAGAATGACCAAAATTAAAAGACCACCCATATCAAACAGTATTGAGTATATTAGTCACTTTCTTGTTGCTGGGGCAAAATATTCAGCACTTGTCACTTAAAGGATAAAGGTTTGCTTTAGCTCACAGTTTCAATGGGCAGCAACCTCCTAAGCAGAAACATGGAGAAAGAACATGGCAGAGGAAAGCTGCTCACCACATGGCCAAAAGGAAGCAGAGAGGGCAGAGCTGGGGATAAAAATGCCTCTTCTGACCAGGCCCTCCCACCTAAAAGCACTGTCAACAACTCAACTCATAAACAGATGAGTCCACTGGTTGCAGTGTCCTCCATGATCTGAGCATCTTTTAAACATGAAACACTGGGGAGATATCTAAATCTAAACCACAACATTCAGAATGAGAAGGAACTAGATCTGTCATAATATATTAAAAATGTAAAATGGCACTATCATTTTGGAAAACAGTTTGGCAGTTCCTTAAAAAGGTAAACATTTACTTACCTATCAGGCATTACACTGCTAGGTAATTATCCGAGAAAAACAAAATACACATTCACAGAAAGACTCGTATATGAATGTTCAGCCAAACTGAAAACCTAATGAGCTCCACCTGAAACACTTAGACTGAAAATCACAGGGGTGACTTTCTCCTAAATCAAGATGGGTGTAGTGAATTAAAGAATGGGGGACTGTAAAAAGGTAACAAAACAAATAAAATGCTCAAAGCTTTACAGAAGCCATAGGAAAAAAAATTCAACTTCTTCCATGGTTGCCAGGTCCTGCACCTGGCTCTCGCCTATCCCCACGAGACCACTGGACCCATCTGGTCCCTCTGTTGCTAAGTTCCAACCCCCTTTATTCAGTTCCTCACACATGTCTAACTTTTTCCTACTTCAGTACATTTGATCATACTGTTTTATTCTACTGGAATGACTTCTCCAGTTTTGTTCATGTCCAATTCCTCCTCACTTTCAGAAGTCAGAGTAAGGGTCACCTCCCTTTCATAAATTCTCCATCTCAGTCCCCGCCTGGTTCTCTTAGAAAACCCTACGATGATGTTTCATTTATTATCTCTTTTTATCTTTCTTTCCCAGATGACTACATGCTCTATAAGAAAAAAAATGAGTTCACTTGTGCTTCATATCATTAGACACAGTAGGAGCTCAGATAAATGGTAAATATACAGCTAAATAAGTAAATAGATCTGTACTGAAAATATGAAAAGTCGTAATTACAAACTAAACTTGCCAAAGCTATCAACAAGATGCAACTCAATTTAAACCAAAAATGAAAGTGGATGCTTAATGCTGAAATGAGTTTATAAGCATAATTCAAGGTTATAGTTACTAAACGTAAGAAATCATTAAGGAATGTTGTAATACTCCCTATCTCAGAAGAGAAGGGGCCAGAGATGTGGCTGACTAGGGAAGAAAGCACTACAACTTACAGGCCTTCTCCAATGGCAGATGGGCAAAGAAAGTAAAGCTTGAAGAGAAACTATTTTCCCAGTGTTTCACTTTTCTGAACCATTTTTCCATTCTGAAGAAATAAAGAATTATGGCAAACTCATTTTACAACCATTGAACAAATATATTGGTCTTAAAATAAAAATGTTAGGACACAAAATGGAGTGAAGAGACTGACTTTCTCAAGAATTATTATTCTAACTCAGATACCCACTGAAACAACTATCTACCTGAAGTGAAGTAAAAAGAGAAATGTAGAATGCTCTATTTCACAGAAAAAGTAAGGCATAAACCCACTGGAATTGAAACTGATTCAAACGCATAGGTCAAGAAATTCAGGAAGACAACTACTTTGAAAACAACAATACACAACACACTGACCATTATTAATCCCCTAATGTTCTGTTTTGAAATTCTGTATCATCATTATACTCTTTTGTATCCATTTTGAAATTAAAAAAGAAAAAAAGAAATCCAGAAAGAAAGCATGTTGACAAAGTTCCCAAATTGCAGTTGTTCTTAATTTCAGCCTTTTTTCCCACCACACTCAGGCAACCCACAAGGTGAAGGAAAAATTCAAAGTACTGAGGAAAATCATTTATGTAGGTATTTATATACTAGAATGGTCCAAACAATGGAACTGCAGTGATGATGTGTTTATTAGTTACTACATAATGGGTCAAAGATGTCACAGTAGACCAACTCACTATTCTGTGGACAAAACAATGCAAATGGTGAAGAATAAGTCAAAAATTACTACAAGGGCTACACACACACACACACACACACACACAGTGGAGTAGGTGATAGTTAACACAGAGCAAAAAAGACTGCAAAGGAACAAGACAGAAAAGCAGATTTACTGGTAATGCATTCAAATGAACATGTCTTTCTTTGGCATTGCAGATGTTGATAAAATAAATATTTACAAAAAGTTATTCTGCTATACATCTCTAAAAGAGCAATAAGAAAGTCCTCAGAAATAAAATCTTGAACTTCTTCTGTTAGCAAATGATTGCTTTGGTCATCTCTGAGAAATAAATTTGCACTAAAAATTGATTAATTCAGAATTCACAAGGTAAATGTATTTATTGTATGTATGTGTCTATTTGAGATGTTCCATAACTTCATATATTTTTATTTTCAGATAAGTGCAAGCAATGATGTTTATCCATTAATGCAAAATGAAAAGACATTTATTATGCATTCAATTGGTGCCACTGCATATTATGTAATATTATTTTATGTGTTATGACCTTTAAATTTTTAGGTAAATTACCATCAATGAAATAATATTTTATAAGGAAAGGTAATAACCATATTTTTTCTTTTAATACACAATCCCTGAAAACCTTAAACCTATAAACCAAATTCTAAAATAAGGTCCTTCAATAAACTCAGATTTATGTATATCATTTTTGTTTAAATAACAGGTCCAGATAAATGTGCACATCCCAAGCAATGCATACTTTAAAAAAATCTAACTCAAAACCAACACTATAAACCCTACATCAAGAAAAGATAAAGGAGGGGAAAGAATAACACAACTATCACTTTTTCATCTAATACACTATTGTTACTATTTGTCCATAATATAAGCTTCAATGAAGACAGAGACTAGCTCTATTCTAGCTTGCCAATAAAAATGGGTGGAGCTTAATTAAGCATATAAATTATATTTATTGCATGCATGAGGTAATGAGCAAACAAATGAGCGAACAAATAAATACACAAACAACAGATGAACAGAGAGGACTTATTCCGAGGAAAAAAATTTAAACAACTTTTATACCCATCCAAAGAAAGTAAACATTAACTTTATGAAATAATAGGTAAATGAAGAGGGAAGACCTATATTAGACCTAGTATAACAAAAAATAAGGAATAGAGATATCATAACTCAAGGAAGCAAAACTGAAACTGAAGAAAACATAAAAGACTGAGAAAACTTACTAAAATATGAAGGGAAATACGATGCTTAATCTTGATTACCAACTTTATTGGACTGAGAAACACCTAGGAAACTAGTAAAGCATATGTTACTTTTTTCTCATTGCTGGGACAAAACACCTAATACCCAAAATGAAGGAAGAAAAGGTTTATTTAGCTCACTGTTTATAGAGGTTTCAGTCCATAATCAGTTGGCTCCAAGGCAGGGTGGCATGGCACTGGGGCAACACTTCAAGGCAGCAGCCAGAGCAAAAGGGCAAAATAAGCCTCTTTTCCTCCCTTATATTGTACACAGGCCACCTCCACCCCTCTAGGGCAGGTGTAGCAATCATAAAATCTCTGTGCCCTCCTCTTGCACAGGATGAGGATATTTACAAAGTAAGGATCCTGGCTCCGGGCTGAGTCTCTTAAACTTCTAAATTTCCCAAGTTAACACACTATATCAACCATAACAGCATAACTCTAGATGTGTCTATGAGTATGTTTCCAGAGACACTTGGATCATGAGGGCGCTAACTTCGTCACCAGATGAATTTACTGAAATCACAATTTGATGATATGAGTCGGAAGTTAGGTAAACTCGGGACAAGGGGCCTAGTCATTGGGAGTGGGTGATGGGAATGTACTCTCAGGGACGACATCTTTTCCCTGGCCCATTTTCTCTAGATCTTCCTTTCTCACTCTGCTTCCTGGCTGCCCTGATGTGAGCAGTTTTCCCACACCCTCACCATAAAAATCTGAGCCATAATAAAGCTGTTCTCCTTTATGTTTTTTTCTTAGGTATTTGGTCACTGCAATGAAAAGCTGACTAAATGCAAAAGAAAATGGTACAAATGCAATTAGAAAAATGGCAGAAAGTTTTTCAACAAATGTGCAAAAAAGCAGATTCCCACATGCAAACAAGTGAAGTTAAAACCCTTTTTTGTACTGCATACACAAACTGAGACTGAACAAGGTGAGGACAAAGTATTCAAGGCACAAACCTGCTGGTTCCTCGATCTTGGATTTAACTGGAACTGTGAGCCAATAAGTTCTGTTCATTTTTAATTGCCCAGTGTGTGGCATTCTGTTTCAGCAGCAAAAATGGAATATAATGTGTTAAGATGAGTGATACTAGTTACTTCCTCAAATATTTATTAAGCACAGCAATATACAAAGCCCTGGGGTATAATAATAAATAAGACAGGCACAATTCCTGCTTTCATATAACTTACAATCTCACTGGCAAATATAAAAGAAAACATGAGCAAAAAATCCAGCAATATATTAACAAGAAGACATGGGACAACAGAGAGAGGGTCCTTTCAGGAATTCAGGCATTGCTCATTATTAAGAAATACTCATATAACGCACTAAATTATTAAAGCAAAGGAATAAGGTCATGTATCTGTCGCTATGGAGGATGACTATGTATTTTATACATTTACTGATATTCCTGGATTTTTAACATATTCCTGCAAACCTAAAATGCCTAGAGAACTTCGAGGGAAGTGTTTCATGTTATAAAAGAAAACAACTTCCAATTCCGTATCCTGTAAAACTATCTTTCAATATTAACAGGGCAATAAGGCTTTTTGACAAAGATACTTCAAGAAATTTATGACAGACAAAGCAGAACTCCAAAAGATCTAATGGATATCCTAGAAAGAAACAATGGAGCTGACAATGCAAAAAGTCTAACAGAATGAATATAGCAGGCAGGCTGAGCAGATAAGCAGAAGGGATTAAAAAAAGGGAATCAGCAACAGAAAAATAGTGCAATGACAGAAATAATTCAGCACCTTTCAGTAAAATCTCATGGTGTGAATGGTCTCAACTCGCCAATTGAAAGACACAGCCTGACAGAACAAGAAGAAAGAAGAAAAACCTCAATGATACATACACTATATACAAGAAACATTTAATCAAAAAATCCACTATCTAAAAATCAAAGGATTAAAAATAATATTCCATGCAAGAGGAACCTAAAAACAAGCATGAGTAGCTATCCTATTTTCAGACAAAATGGACCTCAAGCCAAATTGATGAGGAGAAGCAGACAAGTCAATATAGGTTGGTGAAAGGAACAATTTAATAGGAAGATATAATTATAAATTTATGCACCAATCACTAGCACATACTCAATTTCCTTAACACTACTGGAAATAAAAGATCATATAAACACCAACACAACTGTAATGGAGAACTTCAATACCCCATTGTCACAAACAGACAGATCAAGTACACAAAATATGAACAAAGAAATATCAATACTGAACCAAACCATTGAACAAATGGATTTAATAGTTACCTACGGAGTGTTCCACCCAGCAACAGAATACACATTCTTCGCAGAAACATATGGAACTTCCACCAAAATTAATCATAAAGCACAATTAAGTAAATGTAAAAGAATCAAAATTATTCCATACATATTATCAGATCACAGTTCAAGGAAAGAAACAAATGGAAAAATAAACCATAAAAATTATGAAAACACATGAAAATTCAACAATTTACTCTCCAATAATCAATGGATCAAAGAAATCAAGGAAGAAATTAGGCAGTTCCAAGAATCAAAGATAATGCTAGTACAGCATGCCGGAAGTTGTGATCCTAAAAGGGAAGTTTGACACAGCTGTCGCTCTGAACTTGCAGACAGACCCAGGGTCCAGGCGGCATCACTCCGGGGTACACTCTGCCTAGGTGCCCGGGACCGGGAGGCCTTGGCCCCCACCCAGTTAAGGCAGAGGCTCCACCCACACGCCCCGGGAGGCCGCCCTCCCTTGCTGCATGCAGGACCCAGCCCTACCGGGTCCCGCGAATGAGCGTGACCCAAGAATCAGCGGAACCTCAGGGGAACGCCCGGCCAGTCTCACAGGACACAGAGGTACGCAGCCAAGCGCAGATCAGCCCACGACTCCAGAGCTGCTCACCATGGACTGACCAACATAGCTGCAGGGCCTTGGAGAGCTTGGGCTCCCCCCACCAGAGTGCAGAGCGCGCACAAGCTCCATACTTCAGTAGAGCGGCTTGTGCATGCGCCACCCCAGAGCTCATGCACAGACCCCCACCCAGCTGGGTTGCTCCCGGCACTGTAGGCCTGGGACTCGCCTGGGCTTGCCCAGGCACAGCTGTCGCTCTGAACTTGTAGACAGATGCAAGGTCCGGGCGGCGTCACTCTGGGGTACACTCTGCCTAGCTGCCCGGGACCAGGAGGCCTTGGCGCACACCCAGTTAAGGCAGAGGCTCCACCCGCACGCCCCGGGAGGCTGCCCTCCCTTGCTGCGCACCGGATCCAGCTCTACCAGGTCCCGTCATTCAGCACGACCCAAGAATCAGCGCGAACCTCAGGGGAAAGCCCGGCCAACCTCGCAGGACACAGAGCCACATAGGTTCTAGAAGAAAATGACAAAACGAAAGACCAAGAGGCAGTCTCAGTCCCGCAGCCCACAAAGAACAAACCCAAGAGACACTGAAATAGAAGACAGTGGGAGTCACACAAATGGACTTTCTGAAATGACAGAAAATGCAATAAAGAAACAGCTTGATGAAGCTATAGAGAAATTCAAATCAGAAATATTCTCTCAACCGTATAAACACATGGAAATTAAATAATACCCTCCTAAACAACCAATGGGTCACAGAAGAAGTTAAAGAAGAAATTAAACAATATCCACAATTGAATGAAAATGCAAACACAAATTACCGGAACCTGTGGGACACAATGAAAGCAGTCCTCAGAGGGAAATTTATAGCACTAAACTCTCATATCAGAAAAATGGAAAGAACACACATAAACAACCTAATGCTGCACCTCAAACTTCTAGAAAAAGAAGAGCAAGTCAAGTACAAAGCCCAAAGATGGGAGGAAATTACTAAGATTAGAGCAGAAATTAATGCAATTGAAACTAAGAAAACAATACAAAGAATCAATGAATCGAAGAGTTGGTTCTTTGAAAGAATAAATAAAATCGATAAACACCTAGACAACCTTATCAAGAAGAGGAAAGAAAAAACTCAGATCCATGCAATAAGAAATGAAAAGGGTGAAATCACTACAGACCCTGTGGAAATACAGAAGATCATCAACACCTACTTCAAAAACCTTTACTCACATACATTTGATAACACAGAAGAAATGGACAGATTCCTAAAAACCTATGAATTACCAAAGCTGAATCAAGAAGAGGTAAAGCTGCTGAATAACCCAATTTTAGCTAATGAAATTGAAAATGTAATTAAGACACTACCAACAAAGAAAAGCCCAGACCCTGATGGATTCACTGCTGAATTCTATAAGAAATTTAGGGAAGACTTAATGCCAACACTCCTCAAACTCTTCAATGAAATCGAAAGGGAAGCAAGTCTCCCTAACTCAGTCCTGGAAACAAGTATTACCCTAATACCAAAACCAGAGAAAGACCCAACCAAAAAAGAAAATTACAGGCCAATCTCCCTAATGAACATAGACGCAAAAATCCTCAATAAAATACTGGCAAATAGAATACAGCAAGTTATCAGAAAGATTATACACCACGATCAAGTGGGATTCATCCCAGGAATGCCGGGATGGTTCAACATTCGGAAATCAATACACGTAATACACCGTATCAACAGGGCCAAGGACAAGAACCACATGATCATCTCAATAGATGCAGAAAAAGCTTTCAACAAAATCCAACACCCATTCATGATCAAAACCCTACAGAAAATCAGAATAGATGGTCTCTACCTCAACCTGATAAAAGCTATATATCACAAACCAACAGCCAACATCTTACTAAATGGAGAAAAACTGAAACCTTTCAACCTAAAATCAGGAACAAGACAAGGATGTCCATTATCACCACTCCTATTCAATATAGTTCTGAAAATATTAGCCAGAGCAATTAGACAAGAGAAAGAAATAAAGGGAATAAGGATAGGAAAGGAAGAAGTGAAATTATCATTATTTGCAGACGATATGATACTCTACATAGAAGACCCCCAAAAATCCATTAGAAGACTTCTAGAAGTAATAACCAAATTTAGTAATGTAGCTGGATACAAGGTGAACACTCAAAAATCAATAGTATTCCTGTACACAAACAACAAAGTCACTGAGAGAGAAATAAGGGAAACCATAACCTTCACTATAACATCCAAAAAAATGAAATACTTAGGAATCAATCTAACAAAGGAAGTAAAAGATCTATACAGTGAAAATTATATTACTCTAAAGAAGGAAATCGAAGACGATTTCAGAAAATGGAAAGATATTCCATGTTCATGGATAGGAAGAACAAACATCGTGAAAATGGCCATTCTCCCAAAATTATTATACAGATTCAATGCAATCCCAATCAAAATACCACTTGCCTACCTCACAGAGCTAGAGAAAGCATTCCTGAAATTCATCTGGAACCAGAAAAGACGTAGAATAGCAAAGGCAATTCTGGGCAACAAAGGGAAGGCAGGACGCATCACAGTCCCCGACTTGAAACTATACTACAAAGCTACTGTGATAAAATCAGCACGGTACTGGAATAAAAACAGACCTGAAGATCAATGGAATAGATTAGAAGATACAGCCACAACTACAAACACACTCAGCCACCTCATCTTTGAAAAAGGGGCCAAACATGTACATTGAAAGAAAGATAGACTCTTTAACAAATGCTGCTGGAAAAACTGGCTTTCCATATGCTGTAAACTAAAACTAGATCCATGCCTATCACCATGCACTAAAATAAAGTCAAAATGGATTAAAGATCTGAATATAAAAACAGAGACTCTAAACTTACTAGAAGACAGAGTTGGTAAAAATCTCGATGACATACGAGTAGACAGAGAGTTCATGAACAAAAATCAGATTGCACGGGAAACACTTCCCAGAATCAACACCTGGGATCTCATCCTACTAAAAAGTTTTTGCATGTCAATGGAAATCTCCAACAGAGTGAAAAGAAAACCAACGAAATGGGAAAATATCTTAGCCAATTGTCCATCAGACAAAGGACTTCTATCTAAAACATATAAAGAATTAAAAGAAATCAGGCCCCTAAAATTCAAGGACCCAGTCCAAAAATGGGCATCTGAGATGAATACACACTTCTCAGAGAAAGAAATACAAATGGCAAATAAACATATGAAAAAATGTTCAACATCAATGGTCATTCGGGAAATGCAAATTAAAACAACATTGAGATTCCATCTCACTCCAGAAAGAATGGCCAAGATTCAAAAATCAACCAACAATAAATGCTGAAGGGGCTGTGGGGAAAAAGGAACTCTTCTCCACTGTTGGTGGGAATGTAGACTGGTACGGCCACTGTGGAAGTCGGTGTGGAGATTCCTCAAGAAGCTAGGATTAGAGATCCCATTCAACCCAGCTATCCCTCTTCTGGGCACCTTCCCAGAAGAATTGAAAACATCATACCACAGTGATATCTGTGCACCCATGTTCAAAGCAACCCAATTTGTAATAGCCAGATTTTGGAAACATCTCAAGTGCCCTTCAATCAAAGAATGGATAAAAAAGATGTGGTATTTTTATACAATGGAGTACTACTCAGCTATTAAGAAAGATTGCATTGAGACTTTTGTAAGTAAATGGTCACAACCTGAGACCATACTCATAAGTGAGATAAATCAAACCCACATGTGTAAATACCATATTGTCTCCCTAGGGTAAGAAACGGAAAAGTATGTATGATCCAAAATCTATAATAAATACAATGTAAGGGTAAAAACAGCTCAAAGAGCAAAAGTAGCTGGGAAGGGAAAAGGTGGAAAGAGAAAAGGGAAGAGGAAAAGATATAAACTTGTATATATGTATATGTAAGATAACTAAAATGAACACACTGCTGAATGTATTCGTTATTGAGAAAGAATTAATACTCATATGATTAGATCAATTTTGCATGTCTATATCTGTTAATGTAAGTAACCATTTTAAAGATAACGATGCGCAATATTGCAGCCATTGTCAAGTTTCTATCATTCGGTTTTGTAAATCTGCAATGTTACTGTTGTGTATTTACTCTAGTCGTTTGTTTGTCTCTTTTGCTTGTTGTGTTTGTTATGTATGTCTTTTTCTTTTTTTTCTTTGCTTAAATAATAATAAAAAAAAAAACTAAAAGGGAAGTTTATAGCTACAAAAACCCGCAACAGAAATACAGAGTAAGTCCAAACAAGTAAGGTAAGCTGCACCTCATGGTACTAGAGAAGCAAACAATCTGAAGCCAAAGCCAGTGAAAGGAAGGAAATTATAAAGATCAGAGTGGAAATTAATGAATTTAAGACTAAAAAACAATATTAAAAAAATCAATGAATTGAAGACCTGGTTCTTCAAAAATAAATAAATAAACAAACCTTTATCCAATTTTAGCAAAAAAGAAAGAAAGAAAGAAAGAAAGAAAAAAAGAAAGAAAGAAAGAAAGATTGATTCACACCAGTGGAATTAGAAATGAAAAAGATACCACCAAAATCCATATTATTAGTAATTGTTTTGAAAACCTGTACTACAGTAAGTTAGAGAATCCAGAAGAAATAGACAGATTCCTAGATATGTATGAATTTTAAAACCTGAACCAAGACAATATAAAAATGCTGGAAAATCTATCAACAAGAAATTAAACTGAAACAGTAATAATAAAAAAAAAGCCTATCAACTAAAAAAATTCCACAACACAAAAGTTTCACTGTTGACTGCTATAAGAACTTCATAAAAGATACAGACCCACAGTCCCAATGGGACACAAAGACTCATAGGTGGTCCCCAACCAATTCCACAGCTGGGGGTTCCATGCCTAGGCTCAGCCACTGCCAGCTTCGAGCTGGCTCTGCAGGGTTTCCCTCTGCACAGGACAGTGGAAGTGCCAGCCAAACAACAGACCTGATCTTGGGCAAGGTAAAAGTCTGGAATAGGGGATTCAACATGGCTGACTAGAGAAGGAGTCACATTATAGAAGCAAAGGAAAGACCCACCAAGAAGAAAGATATGGAAGACTCAACATGGCTTAGTAGAGGATAAGCCACATTAGAGACTCAGAGAACTTCAGCTAGAAAAACACAGAGAAGGAAAAACTATCATAAATAGAAGAGACGTAAGAGATGAATTAATCAAACACAATGTGGTGACCATGTCTGAATTCTGATTTGAAGATTCTAACCCAAAAAATATCATTTAGAAACAACTGTAGGCCATTCCACAAGGAAGAGAGAACCACGCTGGGACTGAGAGAATCAGCAGCAGCTGGAACCTACAAGGAAAACACAGGCTACTGCTTTCAGAGTGACCTTCCACAGTCAACAGCTGGCTAAAGGGAGATCCAAAATTTGGTGTCATGGTTAAGTTCTCAACTTGCCCTGATGGATACTACTGTAACTGATTAGCTTGTTACTGCTGTGCCCAATTTGATGGACAAAGAGATGAGGTACAACTGCAATGCAATATAAAATACTCCTGACTCTGAACAATTTCATGCCTTGAATCTATCTCCAATTGTACCAATCACACCCAGGGAGAAGTTCCAAACTCAAGAACTCACACTGAATCAGACTCTGCAAGAGTGTCTGCAAGCTGGCAGAAAGAAATGCTGAGTGTGAGCTAGTTCCAGTACTGGAGTGGAAGATTCTGAGGAGCCCTCAGACTCTTCAGCATAAAAGCTGCACATGAATCACATATACACTCTCAGTGAAGTATGTCATCTGTGTTCTCATAGGATATTTTATAGGTTTGAGTTTTTGGTTTTCTCCTGATTTATTTAGTAGTATGGGGTTATGTTACAATATTTTACGGTATTTTGTGTTTATTAGCTTTTTACTTAGGCATATTTTTCTTCCACTAGCTCTGATTTAATAGGTGCCCAGGTTCTTTCGTTGGTCTCACTTTCCTATCCACCTTCTTTACCTAAACCCTCCCCAAAGCAATACTATTATTATAATCCTTTGTTCTTCCTCCAAATACATACACTCCTCCCAAGTGTTTAATTTCTCATACTTTAGCTCCCCACACTACTGTCTGTAGTATTAACCAAGCACTTTTGGTACATGACTGAATCTGTCAAAACCAGAAGTAATTCTTTTGTCAAAACATAAGGACAGAGTCCAAATCACTTAAAGTAAGTAACAGAATGAGCAAATAGCCAGGCATGGTGGCACACGCCTTTAATCCCAGCACTCGGGAGGCTGAGGTAGGAGAAGTGTTGTGAGTTCGAGGCCCACTTGGGCTACAATGTGAGCGCAAGGCTGGCCTGAGCTACATAGTGCGACCCTGCCTTGAAAAACTAGGGCCGGGAGTTTGGCTCAGTGGCGGAAGCGCCTGTCTGGCAGGTGTGAAGCTGTGCGTTCAATCCCTGGTGCTGCAAAAAAAAAAAAAAAAAAAAAAAACAATGAGTAAATACTAGTACTGGACATACAAAGCTAAAAATTGCTCACGGGGAGCCAACATCCTAATA
>RJWM01034660.1:0-19536 GCA_004363535.1 Dasyprocta punctata | reverse complement strand
CTGCATGGAGTTCAGAGCCTCTGGAGTGCATGGCTAGCCAGAGTGTGCCCGCCGTGGCGTATGGTGCCTGGGCCTTGCTCCTGGCTGGGTGGAGTTCAGAACCTGCGGGACAAGGCTAGCTGGGCTGCACCCCTGAGCCATGGAATTGGGGCCTTGTGCTTTGATGGGCGGAGCTCAAATTCCCCAAGACCCTTCTGCTATGCTGGTCACTCCCTGATGAGCGGTTCTGTGGCTCTGGGCTGGGCTGGGCTCGGTACCTCTGTGACCTGTGAGGCTGACTGGGCATTCCCATGTTCCCCTGATTGATTGCACTGGGACACTGGGCTGGACAGAGCTCAGACCCTCTGTGCAGTTAGCAAGGATGCACTCCCGGAGTCCATATAACACATGTTAATTCCTTTTTTCATCCCCTCCTCTTCCCCTTCCCTTCTCTCCCTCTTCCATCTCTTGATTCCTTTCCCAACTGAGATAGGTTTATCTTCTACTTCCTATCATCTATCTTTTACTTCAGTCTTTATTTACACTTTGATTTTCTCATATAAGAGAAACCATGTAATAGTTAAGCTTGTGTAGCTAATTTATTTCACTTTATATTATGGTTTTGAAGTGCATCAATTTTCTACTGTCCATATTATTTTGTTATTTGTGTTTGTATGTATTTTCATTCACTAGGCATCCAACTGCCATGGATAAGGTAGTTATAACAAAAGACCTTACTTTATGACAGATATTCTCCTTGAGATTGCGGAACATAAAGCAGTATTTATAGTGAATGATCTAGGAACCCAGCGGTATATTATTATCTAAGATAATCACTTCCCATAAAAAAGCTGCACAAATAAGTAAAAATCCCAGGATGTTTGTATTGTGGGCTTAATATTGACCCCTTGTCATTCCAGAAATAAAGCAGCAAATACTTAAATAAGAACTAAAATGGTTGAGGGAGGGATAAAGTCTCAATTTAGTCACATAATCTCTGGTTCCCACCCACGCCCTTTAAACCAGATGCCTGGTGAAGTTTTAACAATGCAGGTCTTTCCTAAAATAAATTTTAGTAGCACTGGCAGGCATTTTCTTTTCTTTTCAAGCAGAAGAGACTCTTAAATGATTGTTGCAGGTCTGTGAGGAAGAAAACATAAACAATACTCATCTCAAATCCTTCCCTGTATTTATTTAGCCTGTTGTCTTTTTCCTATCAAGCCTAGCTAAGATCATTTGGAGTGTTCAGATCAATCACAAATATGTACACATACATGTATGTGCACACATTCACTCCTATTTTATCCATAAGAACTAAGATTACTGGTACAGAGGCACAGAGCACTTGATTTCTTCTTTTCCAAATGTGAGGGTATTGAGATACTGTCTAGTGTACTTGAGAAAGACCGTGTTATAATTTTTCACTGCATTCTTTATCACAAGAGAATGGTCTCTCCATACCTACCTCCACACAATTCTTCAAGAAAGGTTACTAATTTCCAAAAACAGAGGATAAAGTGTCCAAAAGTCACTTTTAGCTAGGCATGGTGGTACATATGAGTAATACCAGCTACTCAGAGAATGAGGTAGGAGGATTTTGAGTTAAAGGCCAGCCTGAGCAACTTATGGAGACCCTGTCTCAAAATAAGAAGGGCTAGGTTTGTATCTCAGTAGTAAAGCATTTACTTGCTTAGCATGTATGAGGCCCTGGGTTCAAACCTCAGCACTGCAAAACTGTTTTTCAAAAAACATATTTTAAGGGACCGGCGGTTTAGCTCAGCCGTGTAATGCCTGCCTGGCAAGTGCGAGGTAGAGAGTTCCATCACCGGTACAAAAATACATATATATTTTTTAAAGGATTACTTTTAGACAAGGATGAATCAGGAAATGAAACAAACCAGAAACTCTACTTACTGATAAAAAGTCCAGCTCTGATATATCACGATTGATCGCTAGGAAATTTGCAGTCAAAATTGTAATCAACCCTGCTGAGACCAAGGTATCAAAAGAAAGCAACATCTGGTATTCCAGTGGCTACCATGTTATGTATATCTCTGGCTTTGCAATATAAAGTACTATTTAGAAAAAAAGTGTTTCAAAATGCTGATGCTTCATAAAAGCCTTTCTGTTCAAATTGTTTCTCTTTAACTTTCTAAATGGTGGTGAGGGATAAAAGTTGTCACCCAGGTGAAGAAATCTGACAAAAAGCATGGTGTTTACTTTCATTCAGAGTAATGAACAGTTTGAATGAGTGCAAATGTTTAGGTGAGCTGTCTACAAAAGCCAACTGGAATAGGCAAAGATAACTGTTGCGTGGACTTCCAGGTGAAACCCACTGACAGGCAGGCTGATTCTGGCCTCAATTAAGAAACTCCTTTGTAATCACTGGATGCTAGGCTCATCAGCTTTGGGGGATGATATTGCCTGAAGATACAAGGGATGATCAAAATACTCATTGGATGTCCAAATTTTAAAAATGCATTACATAAAATACACATTGCTATTAATCCTCCTCAATACACTCCCCCTCACTTTGAACACACTTATCCCATTATTCTTGCCACTTTCTGAAGCAGTTCAGGAAGATCTCTTTTGTGAATGTCTTAGCTGCATAGTCCTAGATGTCTCAGTGATCTGAATCTATTCAAAAGGTTGACCTTTCGTGGCCATTTTGACTTTGGGGAAGAGCCAGAAGTCGCATGGTGCCAGATCCGATGACTAAGGTGGATAAGGACACACTTTGATGTTTTTCCAAGCCTGCCTTTCCTTTGGATGGCACTCAGCAGCAGCATTCACTGTATTTTTTTCAAAATCACTCTATAAACATGCAAAAGCAAACCTTTGGAATTTCTTCGAAAAGTGGCAAGTTGTATCCCTTTGTCTATGAATACCTCAAGGTATCTTTTTTAATGGCAGAGAAGTATTCCATTATGTACAAAGACCACATTTTCTTTTCCATTCTTCTATTGATGGACATATACAGTTTCAAAGACCTAGCTATTATAAATTGTGCTTCTATAAACACGAGTCTGCATGTATCACAGTGATATGATGACTTTAACTCTTGTGAAGATATCCAGAAGGAGCATTCATAGGCAACTCAAAACATGTACATATGTCAAAATAGAAGATAGATAAGTAGGAAGTAGGCAGATGTTCAAATAATTCCCCAAATTATCTATTCCATTATTTTTTTAAAAATTGCATAGGCTAATTTATTTCATATATACTACTAGTTTCTCTGTTCATTGAAAAGAAAATTTTGTCCGTTTGTCTCTTTTTTGTAAGAGACAGTCTCTTATCTACGACTCATACTCTGAGTAATATAGGGCCATTCTTTTATGATCATAATACATAGTGCATTAACTATTGGTATTTTCTAATTATTTAGTTGTGAAATTTTGCTGTCTTTTTCATAGAAGTAAGAGTGCCTTCTTTATTAATATCTACTTGTATTACACTGAAATAAAAAAGAAAGTGGCAAGTATGATAGGATAAGTGTGTTCAAAGCAAGTGAGAGTATTTCAAGGGGAATTGATGGTGATATGTCTTTTACTCTAATGAATGTTTTATTTAAATATTCACCATATGTTTTGATGTGGCATTGTCGACTGGAAGAGCTGCGCTGTCACTGGGACAGCAGTGGCTGGAGAGTCACATCTGGGATGGAGAGGCCATTCCTTCACCTGGTGAGAGATTAGAGCAGGTTAGGGAACTCAGGATCCTATATTGCTTTGAGATTTTCATGTAGCCCTGGGCAGTAGGGCTCATTTCTTACCTTATTCTTGGTTCTACCCTATCTTGCCTGGCAGGAGCAAGGGCCAGTGTAGCTGTGCTATGCTTGTGAGTCTCTGTGGACCCGTAAAGCTGAAGCCTGAAGGTGCCAGTTGACCTGGCCCACCCTTAACTTTACAAGTTCAGAAAGCCTGAGACTCCAGTGAGCCGGCTGGGGTGGAGGTGTGGGGGGTGTGGTCAATCTGAGGAGGAATTTCCTTTAGTTTCCCTCCAGAACCCCAGCTGCAGCCACAGAGTGACTGAGCACCTGGGAAAGGAAGTAGGAGTTCTGCAGAAGAGATAGGAAGCTAGAGGGTAACTGTATCTAGAGGAGTGGGGAACTCAAGACTTGAATTTCATACTGCTACATAGGGAAGAAACAAAAGCATTTGAATATTAGAGAAAAAAGATACATTGTGATGCTCATAGTTTTGGAAGATTCTCATGAACAGCTCAAAAGTCAGAGGTTTGAGGAAACAGCATTACATTTCAGCTGTTTAAAGCTTTAATTTGGTTTTGGTCCCATGCCCATGACCACTTCAACTGACAATTCAGAGCATGTGCAAACTGGCCTTAATACTAACTGGTCCCACATTTTCTGCTTTAGGTTAGGATCTATCTAGCCCAGTGTGTGAAGTACTTGTTTCTGTTTTCTGTTTTACCATGGATCTTAGTTCTGTGGGAGACATATTTATTCCACATTTAATAATCTGAAGATCATTATACCAGTTTGCAAAAATAGAATACAGTGGAAACCAAGTGATTTATCTTTCCTTATCCTTACAGTAAGATGTGCCATGCTCATTTACCAATATTTAACCATTTCAACCAACAGAAAACATCTACAGAAAATGTCCATTCTTTATTCTCTTCTTAGTCTAAATCTTTACTTTTCCCCACTCTGCAGCCCTCAGCTTTGGCCTGGAGTTATCCTTTAGGTTAGCCAAGCTCCCGCCCTGTACTGTTAGCTACACAGGTCCAATTCTTCCCATTCAGTTGGGGCGCAACTCAGTGACAGAGAGCAGGGAAAGTTACCCAGTTTGTGAAGCAGAGCTTTCTTTTCTGAGGGTTGTGAGGGATGTTACATGAAGATCTTAGACTATAGAAATAACTTCATTTGAAAAAAGACAACCTGTTATTCCTGCCTCACATGATAACATTCTGGGTAGGAGACATAATAACATATGCAAACTCTCACCTGGCTCCCCAAAACTAGTTCAGGCCACACAGGCTATTGTCCTCTAAGATCACTAGAAGAAATCTATTTCAATGATTAGTTAACCATTAAAAACAAGTGAGGGTCCCCTTTATGGCCCTCCAAATGACCTAGGGTCATGAGTTGGGCAAACCACACCTGTGGACATAGAAAGCTGTACACCATGTAGAAATTCTCTTACTTTATGTATAAGAGAGGCAAAAACCAAAAAAACTTGTTATTGGAAAGCTGAGGTGGGTAGGGAGGGAGAAACTACTGCTACTGAAATCACAGGAAAAGGACAGCGTGGAGTTAGGAGTTGGAGAGAGAACAAGGAAACAGCTGTTGCTCTGGGCTGGCACTGTCATAGAGACTGTAAACACAGGTGTGTATTTTATAGATGAGTGTGTATTTGACATGTGTATATACGTGCATGTTATAAACGAGGGAAGACAAGCTCCTATTAGGCTGTGGCACCCATGAAGATGTTTGACAGATCAGAACTCAGATGCCTCGCTCAAAATATATGCTTTCTCATTTTTCTCATCATTCTCTGAGGTCATGTCTTATAAGAACTTGTCCTTGGCCAGGCAGACAGTGCATTCTCCAAATAGCTAATATTTAGATAGCTGTGAGCCTGAAATAGCCAAGCAAACATTCCAAGACCATGCCATTTGTAATATCTTTAAATGCACATATATTTAAGGCCTTTTCTTGGCAAAGATGAAGCTTTTTTTTTTTTTGGTACCGGGAATCGAACTCATGACCTTGTGCTTGCCAGGCAGGCACTTACTCCACTGAGCTAAATCCCCAGCACCTTGGCAAAGGTGTTTGCTAAAATTTCCAACACCAATCAGGGATTGGCAAAGAATGCGCTTCAGCCTTAAAAGAATGCAGCCATATTTCTTGGCCATCCATTGGAAAGCAATAGATGCTCCAGGCAGCAAGTCTTTGGCAGGAATCAGACAAACTACCTCATGGTCTGTGTGCCCATGTGGATATCATTTAGTCTGGCCTAATTAGCCCACTAAACTAGGAGATGGTCAGTCTCCCCTCCAAAAAACATGGCAGCTAGGGGAAAAGCAACATGCTGTGTACGGATTCTTAATTCCACTTGCTTCAGACAGACGCATTCAGTTGTAATCATCAGGATCGGTGTAGAAACATGGTACTCAAATTTGCTTGGTGATAAAATTTACTTGGTGGTCAAGGTTAGCTATGTATTCTTGTGGCAAGTGCACTTGCACAGGGCTGTGTACTGAGAAGGATCCCATATTTAGGGTTCAATACTTTGCTTTTGTGTTCTGTAAGTGAAGTCTGATGAGACGATAGAGCATGTCCTTGGGACTTGAAACCTTGCATTACCACATTCCCTCTTCTCGCCACCTCCCAGGGCTGGTCTCATGACTTCCCACCCTCACCCCCACACCCTGGTACCTTAGTCACCCTTGCTTCTCCCTCTCCACACCTGCCCAATAACCATCGTCAGCTCCCAGCCCATGGTACCCAGACATACCCTGTCCTTTTCTCTATCCTCCTATTTTGCCATCCTCCTTCCCTGGAGAGGGCCAGGAGCCAGGCACAGAAAGGAAGGAGAACAGGTGTACATCCTGTGTACTAGTTGGGAAGAAGCATGGTCATGTGACATCTATGGACCAGGAATACACTACAACACATTTGAAGGGTGAATGGTGGGGGCAAGCCACTTGTCAACCTCCCTTCCAGGTACTGAGAACATCCTGACATGGACACGGCGGTCTTTGGGGAATCACATCTCTGCCTTGATTCCTGCAGTAGGCCAGTGGCAAGGGAAGATGGATTTATCCTTTCCTGCTGGGGCCCAGGCTCCTCTGGATAGCAGCAGGGGTCATAATAATGTGGGTGTTAGACTACAAGGTGCACACCTTCGGTGTCTGCAAGGCTTTGCGCTCTCCCGGAAAATGCCCCTGTGCCAAGGGATCATAGCATTAAATAGTAAGAGAGGCCACAGAAGAAAGGGGAAAGTGTTGTATTTTGGTATCTTCCATAGCACTTTTTCCCATTGGCTTTGGAACAAAAAGTCTCACGGTTTCATTTCTCATCGACCCTCACAAAGTAATGTAGCCTGTATGCAGTGAGCATATTCAACCATAGAGATTACCAAGCCTTGAGAATTTGGATTCATGGGCTGGGGATGTAGCTCAGTGGTTTAAGCACCTGCCTGGCAGGCACAAGGTCGTGAGTTTGATCCCTGGTACCGAAAAAAAAAAATGAAGGTTTCTGAGAATTCGGATTCAGTAGGTACATAACACTTTTCAAGTTTAATTACGCAAATGAATATTCTGGAGAGCTTCGTTTTCCACAGCCCCAGCCAGTACATATTCTGACTGAGTCTGGATAAGCCCCCAAATCTGCATTTTACAAACATCCCGTATAATCATACTGCATTTGGTCTATACACTACACTTGGAGTGATATTGGGTACACAAAGGCACAAATATTGAAGTCAGGCAGACTTAGTTTTGTATCCTGTCTTCACCACATATTAAGATGTGATCACTAAACTTTACTGGTAGATTGATCATATGTGAATAGATATATTAACATCACTCCATAAAAATATGTTTTCAGTATTAAATGTACATAGAATACTACAATGGTTACCCCAGAGTAAACACTCAATAAATGTGAAAAATAAATAGGAAGATTGTTAAATCTGGGTGGTAGTCACACTGGTGTTTACTATACTATTATGTAGATTTTTTTCTGTGTTTTTACAATTTTTCAAAATAGAGAGTGACAGCTAGGCAGAGGGGGAGAGCCAGAATTTGGAAAAGGAGATCAGAGGCCCATAATGAGTTGCTCCCTAAGGTCTCCCAGGCAAATGCTAGTGCTTCAGGGTCTAGGATAAGCAGGTATTCAGTAAGTTGAATTAAGGACCACAAGAATCCTCAGAAGGACATGCTCCAAGGACCCTCTCTGACCCCAATTTAGGAGGATTGACCACACCCTTTTCTTTTTTATGTATGGTTTTATGCCTAAGACTACATGTTCATTGGTAAAAAAGGCATCAGTTTAGGGAGAGCTAGTGTGCGACAGAAAGGGGTTACTGAATGTTGAGTGTGCCCTCTAGTGTTCACACTTCTCAGCTTGCTTTCTCAAAATGTGGATCAAGGAAGGCCATTGCTTATACTGGAACTGAAATTCCCTAAGTAGACATTGAGGCAGTGAAAATATTCATTGTCCTTTGCATTGAATATACAAATTAAAGAATGAATTGACCTCTTATCTAGTAATGGCCAGGCTGAACACAACACTGAAACACCTTTGTCCACTTGGCCCAAAAATTAAGCACAGGTAAGAAGGGCTTTTAGTACAAAGGCAACTTCCATACCTAGCTAGGAAGGGTTGGAATATGATTAAGGGAGAGTGCAAGGTCTGCGCAAGTCTTGCTCCTCACTCCTTGGGCAGCTATAGCCCTTGTGGAGGCCTTAAGTCTTATTTCATAATATTCCAATTTGGAAGGAACTTGAAAAGTATCCTGGAAAAATAAGTAGTCCTCTTTTTCTAATGAACTGTCTGTCGCAAAGAGATTTCCTCAAAAGACTTAACAATAACTATTCATTTCAAGAGGCTGAATCAGAATGTTCCTAACACTTCTACCTGATCCCCGTGAAGCAATCTGTGCCATCAGAGAATCTGCCTCACCTGGGAAAGGAGTGCTAGGGCCCCAGATCACCAAAAGAAGCCATTTCTTGGATCTGCCTCTGATGGGACCCTCCATTTCTCATTGCTCATTCTCTCCAAGATGGTTCCAGAATTAGCTTTTTGATTTCTGCTCTAGAAACACTAATTCATCTGCAAAACTGACACTTTCCAGAAATCTTCCATTTGTGCTAACACCTAGAAGCCAACTGTTTTCCCATTCCTGTAAATAACACATGTATTTAATCTGTTCTGGATCAAATATATTATACAATAAGAGGCTTAATTTTATTCCACAGGTCCTTTTGAATGGTGACACTGAAGCATTCTGTGGAGGTTCCATCGTGAATGAAAAATGGGTCGTAACTGCTGCCCACTGTATTCACCCTGGTATTAAAATTGAGGTTGTTGCAGGTAATTAAACAAAAAGGATGATCATCTGCACCATTGCTAGATGTTCTGCATGATTGATGCATCATGCTTTATTAAGGTCCAATAGAACTGCTGCTGATTAAGTTAAGCTAGTGGTATAGGGGCCTAACTTTAAAACCGAACTTTCTCCATCCTCCTCCAAGCCCCATGATTTTTTTCAATTCCTAAAGCATTTATCTCAGTGGGTTACAAATATTTATTGATGTATTAATTTCCTTACCAGCCACATAAGACTCATATCTTCGAGACTAGATTGCCAGTTGCCAGCGACGCCACATAGACGCATAGAATATCGGTTTTTGTGAAAAACCATGACTAACATGAATTTGTTTCCAACAGGTGAATATAACATTGAAAAGAAGGAAGAGACAGAGCAAAGGCGAAATGTGATTCAGATTATTCCTCACCATAGTTACAATGCAAGCTTTAATAAATACAGCCACGACATTGCCCTTCTCGAGCTGGATAAACCCTTAACACTGAACAACTACGTAACACCTATTTGCATTGCTGACAGGGAATACACAAACATCTTCCTCAAATTTGGAGCTGGCTATGTGAGTGGTTGGGGAAGAATATTCAATAGGGGTAGATCAGCTTCAATTCTTCAGTACCTTAGAGTTCCACTTGTTGACCGAGCCACATGTCTTCGATCCACGAAATTCACCATCTATAATAACATGTTCTGTGCTGGCTTCCGTGATGGAGGTAGAGATTCATGTCAAGGAGACAGTGGGGGTCCCCATGTTACTGAAGTGGAAGGAACCAGTTTTCTAACTGGAATTATTAGTTGGGGTGAAGAATGTGCAATGAAAGGCAAATATGGAATATATACCAAGGTATCTCGGTACGTCAATTGGATTAAGGAAAAAACAAAGCTCACTTAAATGAAAAATGCATTTCCAATGTTGATTCACTGGGATTGAAAATTAATTAGGCCCTTCACAAATTAATCGCTTTTCCATCTCTTGTTAGGTTAGAAAGTACGCATTGCATAACTACTGATTTTTCTCTTTATAAAGAAGAATTCCATCTACAATTAATATTTTACTAGAGTAAATTGGTTAGAGAATGTAACCGCCAGAGGAATATAATGTGGTTAAAAAAAATCGTGACTATTTCTGTGGGTCCCGCCCTTGACAAAATTGTGAAGCTAAGTTCTCCACCCTGCCTGTCAGGTAGTATATGGCTCTCCACCACCATGGTAACTCACCTGATTCTCCCTCCTTAGCAGCATTCCATATTCTGAAGTCTTTCTTGACTCTCTCACCAAAACATCAGCATTCATTAAGTCTGCGTCCAGGATCATCAGCCCAGCATGACACAAGGCCAGTGCTACACTACACTCAGAAAGGAAGAACACAGGAGCAGTATAGCACTACTCCTTTTCCTCTACTCTTATTCCCCAACCCTTTATTTTCTCCCACTACAAATTCCCAAGTCAGTTTTCCCCTTTCTCACCCCTTCTCTCCCTTTGTTGCTCCACAGTCTTTAAAGGAGGAGGGAAGGAGTGCATTCTCCTATTTCACTGCTGTACACAGGTGCACATGTCTATCAAACTCAGGCTGAATTTCACTTCAGTCTCGGACGTACTGTTTAGAACACAGAGGATGAAATAAGGTGCTTGAACAATATGAGGAGGGGCAAGTTCCTTTCATAATTATTGTATTATCATATATATATATAATATATATGTATATATATATATTTCAATTAGTCATTCCAAATAGTTCCCAAAGAGCTTGAACTTCAGTTATTAGGGTGACTTGACAAGCGACAATTCCATGGAGTCAAAATTGGTGAAAGTAACATTGACCAGTGTACATTGCCGGCTG
This sequence comes from Dasyprocta punctata, assembly GCA_004363535.1. Taxonomy (NCBI): domain Eukaryota; kingdom Metazoa; phylum Chordata; class Mammalia; order Rodentia; family Dasyproctidae; genus Dasyprocta; species Dasyprocta punctata. Next base: position 8,637 of record RJWM01034660.1, on the reverse strand, counting down.
TCTGAATAAACAATGCTAACAGAAATAACAGTTTGCAGCTTGGAACTAGCGAAGTCTTTAAGGAAAAATGTAAAAGTGTGTCCCTAGAGTGCTGCAGGGCCAAGCAAGAAGCTACTGAGACCAGAGCAGGAGCACCGCATCACTTTGACTGGTGTACTCCTACTAAGGAGAATGGTGCAATCAGTCAGCGACCTATCCCATGTTGATTTCATACTCACCAAGGGACTTTTTGATTATGGCTAATCTTATACGGAATTATCTAGAAAGTTGTTGACCGACCAAGATGTCTTTCCATTTGTGCACTTAAAAACTGGTATTCTAGCTTGTACCTGGGTTTTTTGTGAATTTAGTTGATGTCAGTCAGTCACCTTGTATTTGATGATGCCTAGATCTACTGACAAAATCATGTTTTGAATCACTTTGTCCCCCCACCCACCTCCAGGTAGACCTTACTCACTGATTTAAATTCTTCTAGTTAGCACTTCTTTGCATTAGTCTTGTAAACCTAAGTATCAATAAACACATTTTAAAATCTCTCCAAGTGTCTCTTGCTAGATAATTCACAAAGTATTCCATACATTACATTCAGCAAAAACATTTGGAAGAATGTGTCCAAGTGCGGTAACACTCAGAGATTTGGCGACCTTTTATCACTTAGCTTTCACATGATGCAGATATACTATTTTGCAAGAGGGCAGTAGTCTGGATCCACCTGGGACAGAACTGGGTCTAACCAGCTGTATCAGTAAGTCACTGATAATCACTTTAGTAAGTTACTCACTTCCTCTTCTGGGGTTTGATTTCTCCACTTATGTGATGAAAGACTTCTACCATAAGTTATCCAAAGGCCATTGTCACCTTCAGAACCTGTGAGTTCATGTTTTTTCATTACTTTATTCAACAAATGTTTGAGGAGTGGTTACTGTGTGCCAAACACCAATAATATTGAACAAATTTGAGCTAACATGTATATATGATATTTGGGGAGGTTAAACAAAATAATATATGCCCGTTGCTTACCAGTGCCTATTATACTACTGTGCAGTAGTTGATCATAGCGTTAGGTGAATTTGAATCCATGTTTATAACAATAGCCCCAGATGTTTTTGTTGTTTTGCTTTATTTGGTGTCTGAGATAAGGTCTTAACTAAATCACTAACTTGCCCAAGGCCAGACTTGAACTTGTGATCCTTCTTCCTCAGTCACCCAGAGTGCTGGAATTACAGGCATGCACCACCACATCCGCCAACTACACTTGAGTATCATGAATCAGTAACCGCACTGAAATAAAAAATAATGCCTGAGATTCAGGCTTCAAGAAAAAATGAAAGAAATCAGTTCTGCAATTGTTGGCTAAAAGAGAGACACTAAACTTGTCAACCTTATGTTTAAAGAGGATGCTATTCATGTATGAAACATTTTATTTCAACTTTGAATGACTAAAGGTTTATAGCCCCAGTGCTCTGCAACTGAGAAAAAAGAGCCATTCTGGACTTGTTGCCATGGAGACCACCACTTACAAAGGCACTGGTGGGAAATGGACCCACAGCTCTTGTGATCGGCCTTCCTTGTGGCAGAGTGTGGGGCCCCTGGGCCCATTAATCTCTGAGCCACAGTTATCCTTCTCACATGAGCTCGAAAATGACTTGAGTTTATCACAACCCACCTGTGGCACGTTGCTACCACTAAATATGTGGGGCTTGTAAGCCCACCAAAGAGCCAGCCGCCTCAGAGTTAGGGCCTGGCTGGCTTCTGCCTAGGACATTTGCATTCACTATATAAGAATCATTAGTGCTTTCAAAATCGCTGTAGCTACTTAACCTAAATGGGCTGAAACATGCTGCTATAATATTGCAAGTGACATTAAAACAGAACTCTTGCTGAGTAAAGAAAAGTGTGTTAATAGAGTGTAGTCATTTTACCTTGCTGTTTAAGTATAATTGTTTTCAGTTCTTTTGAATATTAGCTGCTTTATGGTGACAGAAACAAAGTATAATCCAATTTTTCTCTGCTGAAGGGAAAAAAAGGGTGTTCTCCCCCGTTCTCCTGAATCATGGCATACTAATTTACAAAATCACTGAATTATAATTCAAAAGAACTCCTGAATGTTTGCAGTCCAATCTAAGAATGTCAAAGATGCAAAGCCCATTAACATCCAATTCACTCTACCCCTACAGATAAGGAGACTGAGATCAAATAAGGCCAGGCAGAACAATGCCAGAATCAGGAATAGATCTCCCAACCTCCACTATGAAAGCAGTGTTTTCAATTGAAGTACATTCACTCTGTTAACTGCGTTTTTAGGACACTCTGCAGCAAAAGCAAGACTCGGCCTGGGATCGCTACTAGTGATCCTCTAACTGAAAAACAAGTGACAAAATCAAGAAGCCCAACAGGTATCCTGGAAGGTAGAGTAGCAGTCAAATAAGCTAGAGTTGTAGCCCTGGCTCCTAGCAGATACTAAGTGACTAAGTGCTTGGCATTTACCCCAGCTGTGAGCACTGGGCCTTCCAGATGTGACATTTGACTTCTAGAGCACATTCATCTGTGTCACCTAGCACACAAACATTCCAGCAAGCTTTTCAATTTTATTCTTTGAAACCTGCTAGGCAAGGTATGCACAGCATAGCACGATGGCACGCTACTCCAAAAGCTGTAGGTGGAGGGTTGAAAGAAACCTTCAAAGGCCCATGGGAGCTAGGAATCTAACAACGTGGTATAATGTGCACAACTGGGAAACAGACTCCAGCTGCTGACAGGCCTGAGTGGATCAATCAGGAATCAGGGCTCTTTCTGAATGTGAGGCTTATGTTGTGTAGAGGCCTCAGGGTTAGAGCCACAAACATCTATGTGTTCTGCAAATTATGGAGCCTGTTAAAGGAGTCACAGCAGGCAAAAGACTGGAAACCCACTCTTCTCAACAAATCTGGGTCAACAGGTCACTTTGTTCCTTTTCTCTTTTAGTAATTTCAAGGCAGATCTTTTTCATTCTATCCTTGAGGCTATGGACTACATTGAGATTTTTGTCAGTCTCCACTTTTGATAAGGGTAATGGTATCAACATGGAAGAACGTCAAGAACTCTTTCATATATACACCCAGATATATATATATATATATATATGTATATATATATATATAATACACACACACACACACACACATACACACATACACACACACACACACACACACATATATATATATATACAAAAGCTTCTGAAACGGCCAAGACATTTTCCCCCCACCCTCCTAGAGTATGATGGAGCTATTTTGAACTCTTGGCTGGATCATTTGACTCTAGGATACGAGTTATCCTCCTTTGGGGTAAAAGAAGGTTGAAGATAGAAACAGGGATATTCCTGATTCCAAGGACTTCCATTAAAAAATGTTGCTTCTTTGTAATTTTAAATATGAGATCCTGATCTATAAAAAGATGCTAACATAGTAAATCTCCCTGATGCAGTCAGTCTTAAAATTTTAGAGTAGTTGTTGTATAGAACTCTAAATCAATAACTGTGACATGTAGCTTACATGCTGACCTCATAAAAATCAAGTGGTCCCATTAATTTGCATATTACATTCTTTACTTGAGGATCTCTATACAAAAGCCCATTTTCCTCTTAGATTATAGTATGAAAATAAGTATGCATTTTTATGAGAGCAAAACTAATTTCTAAAAGTAATAAGCCAGCTTTCCAAACTGGCTGAATAGAGGAGGAGCCACATTGAAATTACTCAGAGAAAATCATTTAAAAGCACAGATAACTGGAAGAAAGAAAGGCACATACACCCTGATGCCAAAATCAATCTGTAATAAGAGACATGTAGATCAAACAAAGCGCAGGCATAGGATTTTACAAAATGGCAAAATAGTCCACAGGGCTGCCTGTGGGAACTTACCTGCATGCAGAGCAGGAACTACTATTCTAGGAAGTTACAAAAAAGAAGAAAAAGAAAAAAAAAAACCAATGGGCTGCAATAGCATGGCAAACACAAGCCACACAGGATAAATTCGGGATACAAGTTCTCTCACCTCTTTTGCCTTCCTCCAAACAGAAGATGTTGCAGCCTAGCAGCACATTTTGCTGGCACACACAGGGACAAGGGACCAGGAAGATGCTCCCTCCCTAATGGGCTACCAGAAAATTTTGGTTTTTTGTTTTGCTTGTTTGGTTTGGTTTGGCTTGGTTTGTTTGTTGGTTGATTGGATGGGTTTTGTTGTTTGTTTGTTTTGTTTTCGTTTTTGTTTTTGTGGCCGTGTGCCACAGCTGCTGCTAACTGGGACCTCTAGCAAAAACAAGATTAGAGTCTGTAGTGATGGGGGTGAAGGTAATGAATGGAACAGCACCAAACATTTTGTCCTGCTTCCAGAGGTGTGAGAGAGAGGAATGTGGGATTTAAGCAGCCTTAAGTCTCTACAGTACAACCAGTGGGAAGTCAACACTCTCTCCACGCTGCTCCCAGCTTTGCACAAGGTACACCAGCAAGAGTAGAACAACCCAGATTGATGTGCCCTGTAAAGTTATCTTTCAAAATATGTGGAAAAATAAGATAATTCCATGTCAAAGAACAACTGAAAACACCCATGACCACCAAACCCACTCTTGAAAATGTTCTGAAGGATATTCTAGAAAATGATAAAGAAGACTACAATCTCAAGAACAACAACAGAATGACTCTGCCAGGCAAGACAAGCAAGTAAACAGAGAGGAATGACAAGGCACCAAAAACAGGAGAACAATATGATAAGGATAAGCCAATACATATCAGTTATAGCCATCACTGTTAATGCTTTCAATTCACCTATCAAAAGAAACAGACTGGCTGAATGGATCAAGAAACAAGGTCCAACAATGTGCTGCAAGCAAGAAACATATTTAACTCAAAAAGAAGACAGTTGTTGTTCTGAACTCCTTGCAGCTAGACTCAGGGTCCAGGCGGCATCATACTCTGTGGTACACTCTGCCTAGCTCCCTGGGACTGGGAGGCCTTGGACCCCACCCAGTTAAGGTGGAGGCTCCACCTGCATGCCCCGGGAGGCCACCCTCACTGGCTGCACACAGGATCTGGCTCTACCAGGTCCCGCGACTCAGCACAACACAAGACTCAACACAACCCTCAGGGGAATGCCCGGCCAGCCTCACAGGACACAGAGGTATGCAGCCCAGCCCAGCTCAGCCCAGGACCCCAGAACTGCTCATCAGGGACTGACCAACATATCTGCATGGCCTTGGAGAGCTTGGACTCCCCCCACCAGAGTGCAGACTGCGCGCAAGCTCCATACTTAGGTGGAGTGGCTTGTGCGTGCCGCATTGTAGAGCTCACGGGCCCGCGCCCAGCCAGGACCAAGGCCCCTGCACTGTAGGCCTGGGACTCGCCCAGGCTTGCCCTGGCACAGTTGTTGCTCTGAACTCCTTGCAGCTAGATTCAGGGTCCAGGCAGCATCATACTCTGGGGTACACTCTGCCTAGCTCCCTAGGACCGAGAGGCCTTGGCCCCCACCCAGTTAAGGTGGAGGCTCCACCCACACACCCCGGGAGGCTGCCCTCACTGGCTGCGCACAGGATCCAGCTCTACCGGGTCCCGTGACTCAGCGGGACCCAAGACTCAATGTGACCCTCAGGGGAACACCTGGTCAACCTCGCAGGACACAGAGCCACATAGGTTCTAGAAGAAAATGACAAAATGAAAGATCAAGAGGCAGTCTCAGTCCCCCAGCCCATTAAGAACAAACCCAAGAGACACTGAAATGGAAGACAATGGGAGTCACACAAATGGACTTTCTGAAATGATAGAAAATGCAGTAAAGAAACAGCTTGATGAAGCTATAGAGAAATTCAAATCAGAAACATTCTCTCAGCTAAAAAATGAAATGAGAATCATTATTAAAGAAATGTGTGTATCTAAAGAAGATCAAGATAAACAAAGAAGAACTTAAGAAAATGATCGAAACTTTGAATGAACAATATAAGACACAAACAGAATGCATGAAACATGCAAAGGGAAATGCAGGAAATGAAAAACTCCATGGAAAGTTTGAAAAACCACTTAAATGAGGCTGAAGATAGAATCTCAGATCTTGAAGACAGCATGGGAGATCATGGCCATGAAAGAAAAGATCTCTTAAAAATAGTAAGGAACCAAGAAACCACAATTCAACAGATGCAAGACGATGCCAAGAGAAATAACATAAGATTAATAGGCATCAATGAAAAAGCAGGGGTCAATACTAATGACCTGTGAAGACTATTCACAGAAATAATAGCAGAAAACATTCCAAACATGGGAAGAGAATCTGAAATACAGGTAACTGAGGCATACAGAAACCCAGTTAACCACAACCAAAATAAATCCTCACTCAGACATATAATAATAAGGGTATCAGAAATACAGCACAAGAACAAAATACTAAAAGCTGTCAGAGAAAAGAAACAGATCACTTTTGAAGGAAAGCCTGTCAGAATCATGGCAGACTTCTCAACACAAACCTTTAAATTAAGAAGAGCTTGGAGTAAAGGATTTCAAATCCTGAAAGAAAATAACTTTCAACCCAGATTGATGTACCCTGCAAAACTATCCTTAAAAACTGATGGAGAAATAAGATACTTTCATGACAAAGAGCAACTGAAGAAATTTATGGCCACCAAACCAACACTACAAAGAGTACTGAAAGACACTCTAGAAAGAGACAAAAGTAGCCACAATCTTAAGAACAACAACAAAAGGAAACCACTAAGCAGGGCAAGGAATTAAACAGAAAATGTAGAAAACCAACAACAGAAAGATATCATGACAGGGATGAGCCGGTACATATCAGTTATGTCAATCAATGTAGACGGCCTCAACTCACCAATAAAAAGAAACAGACTAGCAGAGTGGGTTAAGAAACAAAACCCAACAATATGCTGTGTACAAGAAACACATTTCACTCAAAAGGAAATTCACAGACTAAAAATCAAAGGCTGGAAAACAATACTCCATTCAACAGGAACCCAGAAAAAAGCAGGGGTAGCTATTATGTTTGCAGACAATGCAAACTTCAAACCGAGAATGATCAAAAGAGATAAAGAAGGTCACTACATACTTGTGAGGGGAAAACTTCAAGAGGAAGAGATTACAATTATAAATATATATGCACCGAATATGGGAGCACCCAAATATGTAAGACAATTCTTAATAGACATGAAAAACCAAATAAACAATAATATAGTTATAACAGGGGACCTTAACACCCCATTGTCACAGAGAGACAGATCAACCAAACAAAAAATCAGCAAAGAAATAGCAGAACTGAATTAAACTTGTGAACAAATGGACCTAGTAGATGTATACCAAGTATTCCACCCACCAACATCAGAATACACATTCTTCTCAGCTGCACATGGGTCACTCTCTAAAACAGATCACATACTGGTCCACAAAACATGCCTAAGTAAATGCAAAGGAACTGAAATAATTCCATGCTTATTATCTGACCATAGCGCAGTAAAATTGGAAATGAATGACAAAAAACCTACAATAACCACATAAACACATGGAAATTAAATGATACTCTCTTAAATAACCAATGGGTCACAGAAGAAGTTAAAGAAGAAATTAAACAATATCTACAATTGAATGAAAATGAAAATACAAATTACCGGAACCTCTGGGATACAATGAAAGCAGTCCTTAGAGGGAAAATTATAGCACTAAACTCTCATATCAGAAAAATGGAAATAAACAACCTAATGCTGCACCTCAAACTTCTAGAAAAAGAAGAGCAAGTCAAATCCAAAGCCCAAAGAAGGGAGGAAATTATTAAGGTTAGAGCAGAAATTAATGCAATTGAAACTAAGAAAACAAAAAAAGAATTAATGAATCGAAGAGTTGATTCTTTGAAAGAGTAAATAAAATTGATAAACCCCTAGCCAACCTTATCAAGAAGAGGAAAGAAAAAACTCAGATTCATGCAATAAGAAATGAAAAGGGTGAAATCACTACAGACCCAGTGGAAATACAAAAGATCATCAACACCTACTTTGAAAACCTTTACTCACATAGATTTGATAACACAGAAGAAATGGACAGATTCCTAGAAACCTATGAATTACCAAAGCTGAATCAAGAAGATGTAAACCTGCTGAATAAGCCAATATCAGCTTATGAAATTAAAAATGTTATTAAGACCCTACCAACAAAGAAAAGCCCAGGCCCTGATGGATTCACTGCTGAATTATAGAAGAAATTTAGGGAAGACTTAATGCCAACACTCCTCAAACTGTTCAATGAAATTGAAAGGGAAGCAAGTGTCCCTAACTCATTCCTGGAAACAAGTATTACCCTAATACCAAAACCAGAGAAAGACCCAACCAAAAAAGAAAATTACAGGCCAATCTCCCTAATGAACATAGATGCAAAAATGCTCAATAAAATGCTGGCACATAGAGTACAGCAAGTTATCAGGAAGATTATACACCATCATCAAGTGGGATTCATCCCAGGAATGCAGGGATGGTTCAACATATGGAAATTAATAAATGTAACACACCATGTCAACAGGGCCAAGGACAAGAACCACATGATCATCTCAATACATGCAGAAAAAGCTTTTGACAAAATCCAACACACATTCATGATAAAAACCCTACAGAAA
>RJWM01034659.1:0-19411 GCA_004363535.1 Dasyprocta punctata | reverse complement strand
TTTTTTTTTTTTTTTGCGGCACCGGGGATTGAACTCACAGCCTTGCACCTGCCAGACAGGCACTTAAGCTGCTGAGCCAAACTCCCGGCCCTGGTTTTTTGAGGCAGGGTCGCACTATGCAGCTCAGGCCGGCCTTGCGCTCGCTTTGTAGCCCAGGCAGGCCTCGAACTCACAACGCTCCGCCTACCTCAGCCTCCCGAGTGCTGGGATTAAAGGCGTGCGCCACCACGCCCGGCCGTGCTGTTTTTATTACAGTAGCTTTGTAGTATAATATTAAGTCAGGGATTGTGATACCCTTGACTTCCCTTTGTTGCCCAGAACTATTTTTGCTATTCTAGGTCCTTTCTGGTTCCAAATGAATTTTAGGATTATTTTCTCTAATTCTGTGAGAGATGCTACTGGTATTTGGATCAGGATTGCCTTAAATCTGTGCTATGGTTTGTGCCTAGATGTCCCCCCAAAGCCTCATGTACTTTTTTGGTTTTTTTTGTACTGGGGATTGAACTGACAACCTTGCACTTGCCAGGCAGGCGCTTAAGCCACTGAGCCAAATCCCTGGCCCTATTTTTTGAGGCAGGGTCTCACTACGCAGTTCACACTGACCTTGAACTCACTTTGTAGCCCAGGCTGGTCTTGAACCCACAGCGATCCTCCTGCCTCAGCCTCCTGCCTCAGCCTCCTGAGTGCTGGAATTAAAAGCATGCACCACCATGCCTGGCCAGCCTCATGTACTTTTAGCTGTAATCTCAGCTTTGGGAGGCTGAGGCAGGAGGATCATTTCTGGAAACACAATGCTTAATAACAAAAGACATGTTTTGAATGTTGAAATTGGTGGCTTTGGAGCCTAAGTGTGGGCCAGAAAAAGGCAGGGATGGTGGCTTCCAGTTACATGACTTGCAAAGTTTGAGGCCAGCCTGAACTACATAGTGAGACCCTGTCTCAAAAAACAGGGCCAGGGATTTAGCTCGGTGGCTTAAGCACCTGCCTGGCAGATGTGAGATTGTGAGTTTGATCCCCAGTACCAAAAAAAAAAAAACCTAAACCAAAAATACATGATATAAAAAGTGATTATTAATCCTACAAAAATCAAACAAGTGTGTAAGTCAGGAAATGTTATCACAATACACTATGGCCCAGCGTGACCTGTGAATGTTTATACATCATTATAGTGGGAATGACAGATTTTTATCTAGCTGGCCATGGTGGCATATTCCTATAATCCCAGCACTTAGAGGCTGAGGCAGGCGGATCTTCAGGCCAGCCTGGATTACATAGTGAGTTTAAGGCTAGCTCAAATATATATCAAGAATTTCACGAAATCGTTTTTAGAGGGAAGGATGGGGATAGGGAAAAGTATAAACGTTAAACACTCATCTCATAATAAGAAGTCAATATATACATAAAATTAAAGTCATAAAATAGTATTCTAGTAGATTTTTCTGGAAACACAATGCTAAATAACAAAAGACATGTTTTGAATGTTGAAATCGGTGGCTTTGGAGCCTAAGTGTGGGCCAGAAAGAGGCAGGGGATGGTGGCTTCCAGTTATACGACTTGCAAAGATTTTGCTCTTTAAAATAAAAATTAAGAACAAGAAGAAAAGAAAACAGGTAAGGTCAGGCTGGTAGCAAAAAAGGCAAATGAAAGTGCAGCTCAAGAAGCCAGTTAGCAGTCTGTGCAGCCACTGAGAGTAACCGAGGTAACTGTCCATCAACCATCGTGTTCTCCAAAGCCCCATTTAACAGAGGAAAGCGATTGTAGTGCAACGCGTAGCAGGACCAGGCTGCAAAGGCAGGCAATGGCTCGTGGGCCTGGCTCGCGCCGCACCCCGAAGCTGCACACTCGGCGAGGCACGGGGAACCCTGCATATAGCTGAGCAGTGGCCGTGGGGAGCCAGCGGGGAGTGTCACGCTGGGCGTAGCAGGCCCTGTTCTTCCTAACAGCGGCCAGAGGACACAGCTCTGGTTTGCAGGAAAACTCCACGAAGAGCGAGCAGCTCGCCTCCCAGCTGTGGGAGCCGCAGGGGACATGAAGCCAAAGGACAGGGCCGGGGGCCGGGGAGGCAAGGGCGGTGCCGGCTGGAAGGGAGACACCAGGACGCGTCCTGCTCAGAGCTCGGCTTTCGGAAGTCCCGCTCCAAAGTACACGTGCCCGCCCTGTCTCCAACCGACAAAAATCCACCACCTCCCCGTCCCCTGCACAGCTTATAAACTCGGAAATAAATCTCCCGGAACGGTGACACAAAAAGGTGAGACAAATGGAGAAAAATTCATAGCGTAGAGAATGGTCCAGGAAGTCCGGTATTTGTCTAAAATGAGTACTAGGGGCCAGGGATATAGCTCAGTAGCATAAGCGCCTGCCTGGCTAGCACAAGGTCCTGAGTTCAATTCCTGGTCCAAATAAATAATAAATAAATAAAATAAGTATTAGGACAGAAAAGAGGAATTTAAAAAGCACTAAGCCAGGTGTGGTGGCACATCCCTGTGACCCCAGCACTGAAGGAGGCTGAGGCAGGAAGACTCCAAGTTCAAGCCCAGTCTGGGCAATTTGGCAATTTGGCAAGACCCTATCTCAAAATAAAAATAAAAATAATAGAAAGGGCTAGGTATGTAGCTTGGTGTGAAGGCCTTGGGTTCTATCCCAAGTACTGCAAAATAAATCAGTAAATAATAATAGCAATAACAGCAAAAGCAACAACAAAAAGAAAAAACAGTAAAAGATATACCAAAGGAAAATATCTTTGGCTAAAATATGGCAACTGTCTTTAGATTAAAGGAGCTCACCAAGTACCAACTAGAAATAATGAAAAAAATATCTATACCAAAGGCACCTCATGGTAAAATTGTTGTAGTTCTCGCTATGTAGTTCAGGCTGGCCTTGAACTCATGGTGACCCTCCTGCCTCAGCTTCCTGGATGCCATGATTATAAGCATGCACCAGGATGCTCAGCACAATGAAATTTTAGAACCCCCACATTACAGAAAAAATCCTGAAAGAATTAAGAAGAAAAAAGCATTTTTCCTTTTTTTGTTTTGTTTTTTGAGACAGGGTCTTGCTATGTAATTCAGGCAGTCTTTGAACTCACTGCATAACCTAGGTTGGCCTCAAATTCATAGCGATCCTCCTGCCTCAGCCTTCTGAGAGCTGGGATTGCAGGTATGTGCCACCATGCCTAGCTAAAAGAATTTTGTTTTAAGAACACAAGTCAGGCCAACAACAGAGTTCTTCTTATTCAAGCCAAGTCATCTACTAAACATGAGGACAAAATGAAGCCATTTTTACAAAATGACTCAGAATTTTTTTTTAAGGAGGAAAAGTTTATTTAGCTCCCAATTTGTAGAGGTTTCAGTCCCTAACTGGCTGCCTCCAAGCTAGGGCAGCACGGCAGAGGGGCAAGGCAGAGGAAGACAGTCCATGGCAGGAAGGAGGTAGCAAAGCAATAAGGCAGGACCACAGCTCTTTCTATTCCCTATACCTTATCAGGCCACTCAGGGCGGGCAGCACTCACACCCTTTATCCTAGTGCCCTTGAGTTCAGCACTGCATCATGAATCAACCCCAGCACCACACACTCTAGATCCAGCTGCCTCAGAAACAGCCTCACTTGGGCCAGGGATTTAGCTCAGTGGCATAAGTGCCTGCCTGGCAGGCACAAGGTTCTGAGTTTGATCCCCAGTACCAAAAAAAAAAAAAAAAAAAAAAAAAAAAAAGAGAGAGAGAGAGAGAAAGAAAGAAAGAAACAGCCCCACCTATGACCGCACGGGGCTTTGGGGGGACATTCGGACACAAGCCATAACAGAAACCTTTTGCTGGGAAACTCCTCAAAGCCAGCCACTTCCCCAGGACCTCTTCTCAAACTGGTGATGAGTCTCCCAGCCCCAGCCTCTCTCCTCTGTTGCTGTGTGCCTGGAGACAAGTCACCGACTGCTTTCGAGCTCTGTCTGCAGTGCGTGTGACGATGCTGGCTCCTGAGGACGCATGAGGCCACCTGTGGGCCTGGAGGTCGGTTCCCGGCTTGGTTCAGAAATTGTCTGCATATTTAAAGTGAAAAAATTACTCAATAGAAGGTAAAAATGATGTTTAAAGAACCTAAGAAAGAAGATGGTATGGGATATAAGAGATACCAAGGCTGGGTTTGGTGGCACACATCTTTAATCCCAGCACTCGGGAGGCTGAGGCAGGAGGATCGTTGTGAGTTCGAGACCATCTTGGGCTACAAAGTGAGCTCAAGGCCAGCCTGAACTGCATAGTGAGACCCTGTCTCAAAAAAACAAACAAACAAACAAACAAATAGGGCTGGGGGTTTAGCTCAGTGGCTTAAGCACCTGCCTGGCAGGCTCAAGGTTGTGAGTTCGATCCCTGGTACAAAAAAAAAAAAAAAGGAAAAGAAATACCAGTGGCTGGGGAGATAGCCCATCAGGACCTGAGTTCGATTCCCAGTATCAAAAAAGAAAAAGAAAGAAAGAAAGACTGTAGTTTGGGCCAATATGGCCCAGAAAATAAAACATGCAGCTACAAAGAAATCAGGCTGACACTTGGTGAATTCTTAGGTTGCCAAACTGGAATGAAGTAGAATTACATTTCCTTCTGTATGCACCTCGCTCACTTGTCACGAATGTCTTAGAATCACCATCACATGGCTGCCTGGGAAACCTCTGGAGGAGGGGTTCAGGAACATGGCTCTTTAATAGGACCCTTAGGTGATACATACACATGCCTATAATCCCAGCACTTGGGAGGCTGAGGGAGGATAATCGTTGCAAGTTCAGGACCAGCCTGGGCTACAAAGTGAGCTCAAGGCCAGCCTGAACTACATAGCAAGACCCTGTCTCTCTCTCTCTCTCTCTCTCTCTCTCTCTCACACACACACACACACACACACACACAAGGAAATAGTACATATAATCATAAAATTAATGTCAAGTCGGGTATGGTAGTGCATGCCTGTAATTCCAGCACTAGGGAGGCTGAGGCAGGAGGATTGCTGTGAGTTTGAGGACAGCCTGAGCTACACAGTGATTTCAAGGCTGGCCTAAACTACACAGCAAGACCCTGTCTCAAAACAAAACAAAATGGTATTTAGTGGTTTTTAATTTTGTGTTTGTGTATTTGTTTTTGAGGTAGGTTTTTACCATGTAGCTCAGGCTGACCTTGAATTCACAGTAACCTTCCTGCCTCAGCCTCCAAAGGCATACACCATCACACTCAGCCAGTTTTCATTTTTTAGAATAAACCTACATGCAAAGGCAACTAGTTTCATTATAGGCACAAATCAAAATGCCATAATATAAATCTCAACAAGGAGAAAATGCATAGCAAACAAATTTGGGAAGTGAAAAGCTAAGTGGTGGAAGGAAGGGATTTGCTCTAGTTTATATCATTTTAAATTACAATGGAAGGCTCCGAAGGGAAACAGCTGATACCACAGTGGGAGCAGGGAAGTAGGGGTGAGCCTAGGACACCCTGCTTCAGATGAACAGAGAGTGAGGAAGTGCTTAAAAATGGACGGTAAGGTGGGGGGGTACATGCCTGTAAATTCAGCACTTGGGAGGCTGAGGCAGGAAGTCCCTACAAACTCAGGGCCAACCTGGGTTGCACTGCATAGCAAAACTGTCTAAAAAAGATAAAAAGTGAAATATTGTTGAGAAAAAATGCTCAGGTGCTCTATCATCAACAAAACATGCAGTACAATTTTTTTTTTAATAGTGGTGGAATCTGGCTCATATCTCTCCAAGCAAATGATCAAAGCAGGGTATGGTGGTACACACCTTTAACCCTAAAATAAGGGAAGGCTGAGGCAGGAGGATCTCAAGTATGAATCCCATGTGGGCAACTTATCAAAATAAAAAAATAATAAAGAAAAAAGGGAGGTTGAGGCAGGAGGATTGTTGTGAGTTTGAGACCAGCCTAGGCTACAAAGTGAGTTCAAGGCCAGCCTGAACTGCATGGTGAAACCCTGTCTCAAGAAAGAGCTGGGGATTTAGCTCAGTGGCCTAAGTGCCTGCCTGCAAGGTCTGAGGTTGTAAGTTCAATCCCAGGTACCAAAAAGAAAAAAAAGAAAAGAAAAGAAAAAGGGCTGGTGATACAGTTCATTGAGAAGGCCCTTTGTTCAATCCCCAGTACCACAGAGAAAAAGAAGGACATGATCAGTTAGTGTTAATAAGAATTGGGCAGCTGGGCACGGTGGCACACACCTATAAACCTAGCACTTGAAATGCTGAGTCAGGAGGATCACTGTGAGTTTGAGGCCAGCCTGGATTACATACTGAATTCAAGGCCACCCTGAATTACATAGTAAGACACTGTCTAAAAACAAAAACGAAAACAAAATTTACAAACTGATGTCAAACGTTGCACTGAGAAAGATTTAACATCACCTGCATGATGTTCCTTCCAAAAACCGTACAGCAGAAACCTGCTTAGGGGGAAGCAATCAGACAAACCCAGATGGAGGGATATTCTGCAAAACATTCTGCAAATGACCAGCGCTTTTCAAAAATACCAACAGTTCCTGAGAGGCTGAGGCAGGAGGATGGAAAGTTCAAACCCAGTTAGAGCAACGTAGCAACTAAGCAAGATCCTATCAGAAAAAGAAATTTTAAAAGGTCTGGGGATGTAGTTCAGCGCAAAGGCCCTGGGTTCAATCCCCAGTGCTGAGAAAAAAAAAAAAAAAAAAAGGTTGGGGAACACAGAACATAAAATTTATTATAGCAACTAGCAGAAAGAAAAAAAAAAAAGCCAAAATCATTAGAAGTGGTTGTCTTGAGGACGTTTCTTGGTCTGTCTGGGGTGCCTGTAAGCCGGGTAGCTCATGTCCAGCGGTCATTTACCCCGCACAACTCTAGGAGTCGGAAACCTAAAATCAAGGCACAGGCAGATTTGGGGGCCGGCAAGCGCCCAGTTCCTGGTTCATAGATGGTGCCAGGAGCGGGCAGCTCTTGGGCGGCTCACAAAGGCACTAATATTTTATGAAGGCTCTGCCCTCACAATCGAATCACCTCCCAAAGCCCATCTGCCTTGGGAGTCAGAATTTCACCACGAGAAAGAGACAGAAACACGCAGACCACAGCTGAGTGAAGCCCCAAGCTGGGCGGATACGGAGACGTCAAGCTTCCATTCTACATTTTGTCAGGTTTTAATTTTTTGTGTTTGGTTTTGGGGATCAAGCCCAGGGGCACACACGCGCTGGCCAAGTGCAGTACCACGCAGCTCCATCCCACCCGGGCCCTGGTTACACACTTTTTGAACTTTTTTTTTCTGTTTCTATATCATTTCTGGCATTAAGGAAAACTAGGTTAATTAATAAAAGATTTACAACAGAAGCTGCTCAGGGGCCAAGAAGCCTGTATCCATGAAGGCCTTTTCATTCCAGACAAGAATGAATAAATAATTGTGTCTAAGGCCCATTCATGTTCATTAGGTTTTTAGACCTATTGGTGAGCCCTGGGGTGCTTGGGGGTCATCTGGCCTCAGTAGTCTCCTTTCTGCTCAGTGATAACACTTATTGAGGACATTATATGACTTTGCTAAATTTTTCTTAGAGAAAAATAATTTGCCAAGAACATTGAAGTCACTATTATGAAGACACATTAAGCTGTAAGGACCTTACAGAAATTGATGAAAATAGCCAGGCATGCTGATGCAGGCCTTTAATCCCAGCACTGCGGGAGGCTGAGGCAGGAGGATAGAAAGTTCAAGCCCAGCCTGGGCAACTAGTGATTTAGCAAGAATCTGTTGCTCAGTGTGAAGGCCCTGACTCAATCCCCCAAACAGGACAAACTAGGACAGTGCATACCATTCAATTTAGCTTTTGCATTAAGGATATAGTTTACAAGCTGGGTGTGGTGGTACATGCCCGTAATCCCAGCACTCAGGAGGCTGAGGCAGGAGGATCGCCCTGAGTTTGAGGCCAGGCTGGGCTACAAAGAGAGTTCAAAGGCCAGGCTGAACTAAATAGTGAAACCCTGTCTTGAAAACAAAGAACACATTGTAGGGATGGAGAGTGTATCTCAGTGGTAAGAGTTGTTGTCTAGCAAGAAGAAGGCCCAGAGTTCAGGATCCAGCACCACAAGCACATGCACACATACACAGATGATACTCATATGATTTTGCTTGTTTTAAAAACAGGGTGAGCCAGGGTGGCCTCAAATAAGCAATTTTCCTCTCTTAACTCCCCCAGCACTAGGCTAACATGTGTGCGCCATCATGCCCCACTTCAATTTAAATTTTTTACATTTCCATCTAGCTATTTTTGTATATGTTTGTTTGTTTGAGACAGTGTCTTGCTATGGCAGTTCAGGCTGGCCTCAAACTCATGGTGATCCTCCTGTCTCAGTCTCCCGAGTGCTGGGGTTGAAGACCTGTGCCACCATACCCTCCGCTCTTTTAATCACAATCACTTAGTATATATTGGTTGGCCTCTTGCTTTTGTTTCTAATTTTATCTCAAGAATCCTTTTGTGTAATTTAAGAGTTTGAAAACACCAAGCTTCCATGAAGCAGGAGTGGGGGGTAGCTCAGCGGATGTGCTTGCCTACCACACACACAGCCAAGGGTTCAGTCACCCAACACAAAACAAAAACAAAATCATACAACCACGAAGGTTTCATTAAATGAACATAATATAAATTATTTAACACTTCACCCACTTTTAGACATCAAGTTGTACATTTATCTTTCTAAAAATACTGTAGTCATATAATTTATAAAGCAGGATGTGAAAATAATTGTCCTGGATAAGATGAACTATTCAACAGCTGAAGTGGCTCTATTCCTTGATATGTACAAGTATAAATTCAAAATGGAGCAAAGACTGAAAGGTCAAGCCCAGGTATGGTGGTGCACAGGTAATCCCAGCACTTGGGAGGCTGAAACAAGAGTCCCATCATGAGTTCAAGGCCAGCCTGGACTACAGAGGGAGTCCAGACCAGTCTGAACTACACAGTGAGACCCTGTCCCTGAAACAAAACAAAACAAAACATCTAAAATTTGATCATGAGAGAAAGATTAGTGCCTCCTGAGAACCCGCCATGTTGGGTCAGGGAGGATCCAACCAGAAGACAACTAGCCAGCCTTCCTGGTGAGTGGTGCAAGAGGTTCCAGGAACAGAAAACTCAGCACCTCCTGGGAGCCTACCCGCTCGAGGACTGAGACTCAACCCCCACCCCCAGTAAGCAACCCGCTGGTTGGGAGGACCAGCTAAATTGATAGCAACTAAGGTACATAAAGCAACTAAATGCTTGTATTTGTTTGATTTTGCAGGCCTGGGGCTGACAGTCTGAGCATCTCTTGGGAGGATGACAATATGCAATGTAGCAAATATGGGGGATTCTCTTCTGTCTTGTCTTTGAGGCCCAATATTGTTCTCACTGTTTTGCTTTATTCTGATTAATTGTTTTGCCTTATTCAATATTCTGTTTTGATTGGTTTTATTCTGTTTTGTTTTTGGTTTGATTTTGTTACACCTGATGGAATGGTCAACGATTATGAAGATAATAAGATATACTATACTAGCTATTGTTTTCTTAGTATCCTGCTTTGAAGTTCTGTACCAATTCTACTGCCTTGTTTTGATTGACTGTATTCTGTTTGGTTTTGTTGGATTTTATCTTTAAAATAAAATTTAAAAATAAATAAATAAATAAATAAATAAAATTTGATCATACCCTAATTGGCTACAGTGAAACAGGTGCTTTTGTATACTGATAGCAGTGGAAATTGGTATGGTTGTCAGAGAGGGTAATTTTTCAGTATCTAAATGACAACTTTACCCAGCAATTTCATTTCCAGGAATTGGCTCTAGAGACCTCCTTGTACACGTGTGAAGTATGTGTAAGGTTATTCATTGTAGCATTATTTGTAAAAGCAAAATAATGGAAATAACCTAAATGCCCATCGATAGGAGATTTGTTAAATAAACTGATGATACACCTAGTGGCACGCCCTGACCCTGTGAAAATGAGGAGGCCCTTGGTACAGTGTTACAGGAATATCCCACTTTTGCTGAGCAAATTACAGAGCACAGAATAGCATGGTCCAGGGTGACATGTACTAAGATTTGGGCAAAACAAGGGCATAAATATTTGTATTGCCTTTGATAGGCAAAACAACTCCCTGGAACAAGAAGTAAGAAATTAACCACGAGACCTCTTGCAAAATAGGAGGAGTCTTCGCACTGTGTACTTTTCTCTGTTTCTTACTGTTGAACCACCTGACTGTTACTCATTCAGAAGCTGAATAAACAGTATTAAATATGCTTATGCACCAAAAAATTTGGAAAATAAATTTGCAGGGCAGTATACATGCCAGAAAATCCTAATGTCCACATTGTATAATTTGATTTTTTTTTTTTTTGGTAGTACTGGGAATCATTGAGCTACATCCTGTAGTGAATTGGTAACTGGTGGTCAACTTAAACGCCAGGTGAACTAAATCAGCGTAGTGCTGAGTGTGGATGGCCCACCTGAGGATGGTTGCCAGCATAAAAAGGAGACCTAGTGAGGAAGAGTAGTGTTGTGGGTTCTCCTAAGTGTGGCTGTTGGTTCTCCTGGAGATGCTTGTCATGCTGGCTTCCCTGATATGAATTCGGCTGTTATCAGAGGAGCCCAGGACCTTGTTGCTGAGAATGGCTGGGGTTCACTTTGGGGGAGCCCTGGTCCTTACTTTGGGCATCAATTCCTGACTCTGAAGGGAGAGATGTAGGTTGTTTAATCTCCAGGAGAAGCTTGTTACCCTGGCTTCCTGATATGAACTCAGCTGTTCTCATTGTCAGAGGAGCTCAGGACCTCATTGTCGCTGAGGATGGCTGTGATTCTTTTCGGGGAAGCCCTGGTCCTTATTTTGAGTGTCACTTCCTGGCTCCACTGCAGAACACTCAGCCTACTGGTGCAGATCCTTCACCCTGCTGGCACAGACTTTCTAGGTTCCACTGCTGACCTTTGGGCCTTTGCCATGCAGATTCGTGCAATAGACCTGCATGAGTCATTGTCATGAGCTCTAGGTTTTCAGCTGAACTCATGCAGGTTACTGCCATGGGATCAGGCCCTCAGCTGAAGAATCTAGGTCTTCAGTGTGTGGACAGATTTCCTGCACTTTCTTTGTATTTGACTCCTTGGGTAACCATTATAAATAATACTATAAAATATTGTGTCCTGTGTTGTCTTCTTCTCCTTGCAATTTCTGATTACAACACATTCCCAGGAGTTTTTATTTTTGGTTTTTTGAGACAGGGTCTCACTATGTAGTTTAGGCTGGTCTTGAAGTTACTATGTAACTCAGGCAGGCCTCAAACTCTTAGTGACCTTCCTGCCTCAGCCTCCCAAGTGCTAGGACTACAGGTGTGCATCACAATGCCCGACTTTATTTTTTTTATTCTGATACAGGATCTCACTAAGTCACCCAGGCTGAACTCAACCTTGTGATTCTCCTGCCTCAGTCACCCAGACTGCTGTGATTATAGGTGTACACCACCATGTCTGGCTTAGATTTTTGTTTTGTTTTGTTTTTTGAGACACAGTCTTGGGGGCTATGCAGTTCAGGCTGGCCTTGAACTTATGTTGATCCTCTTGCCTCGGCTTCTTAGTTTTTTAAAGACTGAACATCTCAATAAAAACATTGGCAAAGGATATAAACATGTTTTGGGGGAGGTTAGCAATTTTTTTTTATCATTAACCTTAGCAATAAAATTTTAAAAAGAGCTGAGTGTGGTGGTGCACACCCAATTTCTTTAGAAGGTGATTCAGCAATAGGTGTCAAGGGTTCAAAATTAGTCACAATCGTTGACAAATTCCACATTTAAGAATCTTCAGTGATCATCACCCGTCAGAGCAAAGGAGCAGGCCACAGAGTTTAGCGGGGTGGGCCCCACTCAGGTCGCCTGTCCGGAGGGTTCCTGACCGTGCCCTGGGGGTCCCTCCGCAGGTTTTTGGAGTCACCTAGGGCGGCTATGCGCATCGGGGAAAGGTGTCAGGAGGGACTCGTGCTCTGCTACCATCTAGCGTTTGCCCCAAGTAATGGCACCCAGCGGGAGGTAGACCAGTTGCCTCTAACAAGCAATTCCTCACTAAGGAATTTTCTGCGTAGGTAGGTATTTCCCTCCAGTGTAGGCGATCTTTATGTACTGCAGACATGCACTCATAAACATTTATTTTTATTTTTATTTTCTATGATTCCATTTTATTAACAATCTAAAAATACTGACAGGAACCACGATCATGCAAACTATTCTAACCTACAGAACCATAAGGTCATCAACATACTGCTTTAAGCTCTTAAACTTGTAGTCATTTGTGATACAATAGAAAATACAGTATTATTTCTTCCATCTCCTGTTAGTTAAATGAATAAGTTGATTTAAGATTTGTGTATATATTCTCAAATCTGAACAGTACAAAAATGTGATTGAACTTAGTGAAAATAGATTTACAACACATAGAATACTATTAAATAATACTGAACAATTAAATACAAGTTATTTTTTTAGCTGGTCTGAAGGGTAACTAAGTAGCCTGAGATACTCCTAGCACTCAGGAGGCTGAGGTAGGAGGAGCATTGTGAATTTGAGGCCGACTTGGGCTACAACTCGAGCGCAAGACCAGCCTGAGCTACATAGTGCGACCCTGCCTCAAAAAACTAGGGCCAGGAGTTCGGCTCAGTGGCTTAAGCACTTGCCCTGGCAGGTGCAAGGTTGTGAGTTCGACCCCTGGTGCTGCAAAACAAAAAAAATGTAGCCTGAGATATTGACACAACTTTCTAACATGCTTAAGACAATTTAACTTATACATTATAATGAATGTTCATTAAAATATCAGAATTTAGAAAGTCACTGTTTACATTAGAGTACTAAAAAGTCTTTGAGCATAGCGATGATACTGCACATTTCATTATCACCTTTTCCCACAAGGAATGGCAAAGGCGTGAGTGGGGCCCACCCCGCTAAACTCTGTGGCCTGCTCCTTTGCTCTGACCAGAGATAATCACTGAAGATCTTAGATATGGAGTTATTTTGCCAACGATTGTGGCAAACTTTGAGCCCCTGACACCTATTGCTGAATCACCATCTAAAGAAATTGTACCCATTGATACCCACCAGAAATGTAGGGTATCCCTACCCCACATTAATATTGACTATTATTATTTAAAATTTCTTGCACTAAGTGAAGGACAAAAAAGTGTTTTTTAAAATTTTATTGCTAAGGTTAATGATTAAAAAAAATTGCTAAAAAAAAATGTTTATATCCTTTGTCAATGTTTCCCACATAGAAACACCACCAATCTCTACAAAAGCAAACTAAACATTTTTTTTTAAGGCAAAAAGAAAAACAAAAAGAAAGAAATGAAGCCCCAAGCCCCAGGGAAAACTTATTTTATGCGTAGGTTTGATAAAAAGTGGACAGAAGTGTGACTGGACAGAGGGGAGCAGTCTAATTGGAACAGGCTGCTCTGCTCAGAGCCTCCGGGCCCCCTGTGCAGCGCTGCTTCCCCCAGGCCGGGCCCCAGCCAGAGATTTCCTGAGGGTCCGCTCCTCCAGGCCACGACGGGGAAAGGTTAGGAGGTTAAAAGCAGGGTTTCATGGCTTGCTTAGGTAGCCAGGCCCTCTGGTTTCCGTGACTTGCCCTGGGGAAGAGAAATTCTGGTGTCAAGACCGCTTCAGAGGACAAAGAGAAACGGGAGGCCGGAGGACGGACTGCGATTGAGGCCTTCAGTCCCTGTAGTTCAAGGCACACCTACTTCCGGGTATTCTCTAAATCCCAACATTGTCGTGTGACCCTGGTCTGTGAGCCTCGGCGTCCCCTCAGACACCACCTCTGGTAACCTCTGGAAGCCTACAGCTGTCAGATGACGTGCGTGGGAACACATGGCAAGTGCGGGAACAGGGAGCAGGGGTACACCCCTACTTCTGGGCTTCCCCACTGGGACACAGACTGCCATGAAGAAATTAAATGCTGGTCTTAAGAACCTTTTCCTAGAGGGGTGGGGACTTAGCTCAGTGCCACAATCACCTGCCTGGCAAGTGTGAGATTGTGAGTTCGACCCCTGGTACAAAAAAAAAAACCTGGCTGAGGCCAAAGGATCACTTGAGTGCAGGAGTTTGAGGCTGGGATGGGCCACACAATCAAAAAATTAGAAAAATAAAATGAAATCTATATCTTAATAAAAATTAGGAAATTTTCAAAAAAGCATAAAAACATAAAACTTAAGAATATTTCATTACTTCTATATGCCGGGGAACTTTTTTTTTTTTTTTTCTAGCACCAGGGATCAAACTCACAACCTCGCACCTGCGCTTAAGCCACTGATCCAAACTCCCAGCCCTAATTTTTTGAGGCAGGGTTGCACTACGTAGTTCAGGTCGGCCTTGCGCTCGCGTTGTAGCCCAAGCTGGCCTTGTACTCACAAAGCTCCTCCTACCTGCGCCACCACGCCTGGCTGATGGGGAACAGATTTTTTAAGAGCCAAAGAAAAAGAGGAGACACTGGGAACTTTTATAGCAAGCAAAAGGGGCCGCTGTACCTCCTAAGTGCATGCTCTACCACAGAGCCACACCTCTAGCCCCTTCCGGTCTCTTTTTATCACACAATCTCATTCCACTAAGTATCTGGTCACCTCTAACCACCCGAACCATACACTTGACATTCAAACTTTTGCCACCTCCCAGCACTTGGGAGGCTGAGGCAGGAGGATCCTTGCAAGTTTGAGACCAGCATGGGCTACAAGGTGAGCCCAAGTCCAGCCTGAACTGCACAGCGAGACCCTGTCTCAAAAAGACCAAAAACAAAACAAAAAAAAAAATTTTGCTACCTTGAGCTTGCTTCAAGCTCAACCTCCAGAGGAGAAGCAGGAGAGCTGCCCACTCCTAAGGTCCACCTTTCCTGGAGACCCCAGCTGGCTGGTTATTACCTAACTGCATTGTGATGATTCTGCTAGCCTGGGATTTAACTATCTGTAACATGACATCTGCCCAACTTGGTACCACAACTTACCTCTCCAAGAGTAACTTCTATGTTCTCCTTCTCATTCCAGAGATAAACCTCCCACTCCCTTTTTGCGCATGCGTCGAGCCCTCCACACCCCTGACCCACCCAAGTCTCCACCCCCAGCCCCCAGTAAATTTTTCTGTTTCCTGTTTTGCACAGGCAGATGCTCCTTCAAATCAGCTGTTAAGATGTCATTTTGCCCACCTCCTTTTGCCTCCTCCCCCCGTCAGACCTGATGAAAGTAGCTTCACTTCTTTGTTCTCGCTGAGAGCTTCTGCACCTGGTGTAGCTCTCCTGTGCCCTCATTAAAGGCCTCTCTAATCTTTATCTTTTCTCTCTCATTTTCTCTGCACTGCTTTGGCACTCAATCACCTTGGAAGTTTGTGGCAGGGGCAGCCCTAGAGAGAGGGTGAGTCTCACTTAGTGGCTTGGCTCCGTGCGCTCCAGGGCTCAGCTGGTGACCGGAGCTGCTGCCCTGTCTTGCGGTGACACCTTGACAGGCCGGCAGATGCACCTGTACTCTAGCTGTCGCTGTCCTCTCCTCTGGGTCAGACTCTGGGGACCAGGCAGGACACGTCTAGGTGCTTCCTGCTGTGGTCCCCGTGTCCTGCTGATGGCCTCTGGCCAATCTCAAACCTGAGCCTGCGGTGGACCCATGAGAAACCTTTAGGCACGGCTCCTCCTGCCAGGTGATGGCTGTGGCCGTCTCGGCCCTGCACGTTTCCAAGGCAGGAGTCACCTCTGGGCCTTCAACCCACACACAGGCCTGAGTTTTCTGAACCTCCCACCTGCAGGACACCACATTACCAAACTCTCCGAGCACGCTTCCTGCACTTCCCCTCCACAGAGACTGATGGGGTCGCCTCCCCTCGCTTCTCAAACGCGGGGCTGCACTCGGCACAGCTGTACCTTCCGCATTAACTTGGTGCCTCGTAACAAACCATCCCCAAAATGTAGTGGTGGAAACAGGAAGTAGTCGGTGGTGACAATCTCTCAGGGCTTCCCACATCGGAAACTTGGGAGCTGCTCACCAGGCAGCTCCTGGCAGAATTAGCAATCCAAAAAAAAAAAAAGAAGAACTAGCAATTCAAGAGACTGAGCAACAATACCTACCATGATCTAGGCTCAGAAATCACACACTGTCACCTGTCTTTTCTAACTGGGTGCAACTGCCAGCTCTGATTCAATACGGAAGCGAACTATCCAGAGGCACAAATACCAAGAAGTGAAGACTGCTGGGAGCTACTTATTTTGAAGGCTGCCTGACACAGTTACACTTCCAATGATCATTGACTCTAACAAACATAAATTAAGAATGGTTCAATCAAACTTCTTTGGGAGAGCTTTTCTCAGTGTTGGGGATTAAACCCAAGGCCTTTGCACTGAGCTACATTCCCCTGCCTTTTTATCTTGAGACAGCGTCTTGCTAAGTTGCCCAGGGAGGACTTGAACTTGGACCCTCCTGCCTCAGTCTCCTAGAGTGCTGGATTACAGGCACACGGCACCACGCCTGGCTGGAGGAACTTCGTTTTACTTTGCTTTTTTGGTGGTGCTGGGGTATGCTAAGGTTGTGCTTTCCTCCACACTACATCCCAGATCCCCGTCAGAGGATTTCCCTCGTGGCTAGGGCAAAACACCCAACCCACAAATTAAAGGAGGCGGGGTTTAGTTCAGCTCACCTTTCAGCCCAGTGTGGGTGGTTCTAAAGGAGAAGGGAGGAGCTGAGAAGGGAGCTAGGACTTCAGGCCATGCCCCAGGGAGCCACCGCCTCCGTCCAGGCCCCAGCAAGCCAGCTGTAAGGCCCTGGGTTCCAGCGGCCTTCCACAGGTCCTGCTACAACCGCAGGAAGCTTCAAAAGGGCATCTGGATAGAAACTGTAACAAAGGACTTCTTTTTTCTACGCTAGGGATTGAACTCAGAGCCTTGTGCCTGGTTAGCAAGTGCTTTACCCTTTTTATTTTTAAATTTCAATACAGGATTCCTTTTTTTTTTTTCTTGAGACAGGGCCTTACTACATAGTTCAGGATGGCCTTGAACTCACTGTGTACCCTGGGTTGCCTTCAAACTAACAGCGATCCTCCTGCCTCAGCTTCATGACTGCTGAGATTGCAGCTGTGTGCCACCTTGCCTGGCTCTGACACAGGACCTTGATAAACTGCCCAGGCTGGCCTTGAAATTTGCAGTCTTCCTGCCTCAGCCTCCTGAGTAGCTGGGATTATGGGTGTGTGTCACCTTGCCCAGCTCAGGGATTTATTGATCTTCAATAGTGTAAGTCTTTAGACACTCTCTACATTTGCTCCTCACCAAGACTGAGTCCAAGATTCCCTTTGAAGGAAGACAGTCTGATCTTTTTTTTTTCTCTTGGTACCGAGGATCAAACTCATACCCTCATGCCTTCCAGGCAGGTGCTTACACCACTGAGCTAAATCCCCAGCCCTATTTTGTGAGACAGGGTCCTCTGTGCAGTTCAGGCTGGCCTTGAACTCACTTCGTAGCCCAGGCTGGTCTCAAACTCACAACGATCCTCCTGCCTCAGTCTCCCAAGTATTGGGATGGACAGGGTCTGATCTTAAATGTTCCTTTTGATTTTTTAGATCTGATCCTGCCTCATAATTAGCAAAAACAAAGCCTTGGAAATCTCTTTCAGGAGTCTACATTTCCACTAGAATTTACAATTCAATAAAAAGATTCTATGGTAAGTCATTATAAGAATCATCGGATTTATTTATTTTAGAGTAATGATTTAGATTGAATACATTTGAGCACAGCACATATTTGACATGAAAAGTAGTTGTATCAGAATGGGCATCAGAAAAATAGTAACTAATCACACTCATAATAGCTAGAAAATATTCTTATGTCTGATCGCTTAAATGTTACAAATCCTGAGAATGTTATTCACTGGACAAATCAGGTAAGCCTTGTAATTAAAACCTGCTTGGAAATAATCCTTTAGAAAATACTTTGAGGTACAAATCATCTAGGTATTAAACACAAGTCTTTTACATTTTACAAAGGGATTGAACAAATCCACCAAACGATCCGCCGTGAGTGGCTCCAGGACGGCGGTCAGTCAGGCTCGAGGACGCACTGCTCCACGATTTCCCGCAGGTTCGGGTTCTCCATGGCGGCTGCCACTCGCTCCTTGTCATTTATCTGCTTGTTGACTGCAAAACACACAAAGTTAGCAGAACAGCGTCAACAGCCCGCAGCAGATGGTACTTTGTTAGCCTGTGGACACACAGGATTTAACTCCCTGAGGACGTGAAGCTGTTCCAGGCTAATTACAGTGTGTGCAATGGAATTTCTAAGGTCTAGAGGGCAGACCGGAAAGAGAAAAGTAAAAAGGTTCCCCATAACCCTCCAGTACTCTACCATGACTATTTTGTTTCTTTCCAGCTCTGTCCATGTACATATTTCTATGCAACCACATTCCAAGAAAACACATCTAAAAAAGTATATGGTGATTTAATGTGGCCAAAATGTAGGTGTTCTAAACTAATTATGAAAACTATGGTACAATGAGCAACTTTAAACATACGGTATTATGGGAACACTTTTTCCATTGTGTGGAATACGGCCCAGGGATACAGCTCAATGGCACAGTGCTTGCCTGGCAAGCAAGAGGTCCTGAGTTCATTCCTGGTACCCACAATAAAAATAAAAATGTGTGGAATGAAGTGTTACCTGATTTTAGACTCCAAAATAAAGCCAATTAAGATCTCTCTTAAAAATAAAAGGCCAAAGCCGGGCGTGGTGGCACACGCCTTTAATCCCAGCACTTGGGAGGCTGAGGTAGGAGGAGCATTGTGAGTTCAAGGCCGGCTTGGGCTACAATGAGAGCCCAAGGCCGGCCTGAGCTACATTGTGCAACCCTGCCTCAAAACACCAGGGCTGGGAGTTTGGCTCAGTGGCTTAAGCGCCTGCCCTGGCAGGTGCGAGGTTGTGAGTTCAATCCCTGGTGCCGCAAAAATAAATAAATAAATAAATAAATAAAATAAAAGGCTGGGCTGGGGATATAGCTCAGCTGCACAGCACCTGCCTGGCAAGGATTTTAGGTTGTGAGTTTGATTCCCAGTACCAAACAAAAAAAGGACACTGTCTTTCATGAAGAACTCTTAAGGGTATGATTCATATCATTGAATTATTTACCAATTTATTCACCCATTTCCTAAGAACAATATATGAGCTATCAATCTGTCAGCAAAAACCAGTATTATTAATAAAAACAAATACACATGCCAGACAAGAAGCGAGAAATGGCTCCACATTATTGCAACTTACATTTCCACAATTAATAGTAACAGATTATTTTCCATGTTTACAGATTAGCTTGTCTTATGTGAATTTTCTGTTCATATTTCTTCTTATTAATATACTGGGCCTTGCTAACAGCAGTTTTTTTGTTGTTGTTTTTTTTTTTTTTTTTTGCCTTTTT